>CAKNXH010050836.1:0-16397 GCA_932178445.1 Andricus quercusramuli
GTAAAATTATTGACATTTTTGTCAAATGTTTGGGAAATCATTTAAATCTTTGTGCACTCTTTTAAATCTATCTGAAAATTTTATGAAATATTTTGAATCTATCCGAAATCTTTGCGAAATATTTGACATCTTTGAAATCCTTAGAAAATCATTGAAATCTTTGAGAAATAATTAAAATTTTCGTAAAATCTTTCTGAAATCTTTGCGAGATATTTGAAATATCTGATAAATATCTATCTATTGTTTAAGGACTATTTATGATTTGATAAAAACATTTACATAGTATAACATTATTATACTATTTACATTTATTAGGAATATATTTTAATTTTTGTTGCTAGAGAGTTTTAATTTGTAATTGCATTTTTCTTGAATGGAAAAAATAATAATAAATCAGTAATAAAAACAACTCAAATGATTTTCTTATTTTAGAGCCCTTATAAATGCGCTTTGTTGCAAAAAGGAGCAATACCCAAATGGTTCCCCGGATACCCTGCTTACTTAACGAAACCAGCTGCAAAAAAAAGAAAATCGCCCACAAAAAAAAACGCGAATTAGAAGGTGTACACCAGAATACACAGGCTTCAAAAAGAAGGAAAAAGCAAGGATTTTATTCGAAGTGACAACTTCAAAAATCAAGAAAATTCAATAAATGACGATAATGCAATGCCTTCTGCTGATGATAGTCACAAGCGAGAACTGCTATTCTCGTCTATTTTTGGGTTTCAAACAGATCTTTTTGCTCCTCTTTCGTGGTCAAGACGAAATATTACATCTGACTCGATACGCGCAATACAATTCACACGATGGATCGTTAAAAAGAAAGGGACAGATGATATGGAATCTGTTTGTTTGAAACAAGTTCTTATAGACGAGAATATGACCGTTCGAATCAATGTGATGGGAAGAAGACTGAAACTAGAGGATTTTGGTCTCGAAAGCAACGTGGCATTGACAGCGGACAATGTTGAAAATATAATAAAAGTTGTATATGATTGTCGGATTTACTCAAGATGTGCTGAAATAAATGCAACTGAAAATATTATTACTTCGGTCTCTTGTCGAGATAAAGAAGGATATTTGCGACACACCTCTTGTCCATTTCTTTTGCCAAAAGAAAATGAAGACTCCAGTAATGAACGGAAACATAAATGCAAATTTTGTACCCGTGCAAAGCAGACTTTAAATCAAAAAATGGTACGCATTAAAAAAAAATAAATAGTCAAAAAATACTTGAAAATCAAAAATCTTTAGTCCACAAAGGAGGCAGAAAATTCAAAGCCTACAAAATAAACTGAAGGCTGAGGCAAGAGGGAAAACAAGAGCTCAGCATAAAATAAATCTGTTACGAAAAGTCTTAAAATCCTGTCGAGAAAAAATAGCCAACGCTGAAAGAGAGAAGTTGAACAAAATATTAGATAAGCAAGAACGTCTCAGCAGAAATGAAAAAATAGCAATCACAGAAATGTTTGCAGCTGCTAGCAGAAATAATCCAAAAAGTCGGAAGTACTCAGACGACTGGGTCGTTCTTTGTATGCTGATTCACATGCGATCTCCAGCTGCTTATCGAATGTTACGAGACAACAAAATATTACCATCTATTAGAAGGTAATTATTATAAATATAAGTATATTATATTTACGTGTGCATCCTTCGTTTGTTGACTAAATATCAAAAAGAAAATTTCCAATAAAATATAATAGTGTGCAGTAAAAATTAAGTATAAAATTTCTACAATAAAATAAAATTTATATAAAATATAATTTTTATGACTAGAAATAAAACAAACTTATCTGTACGTGAATAACTCTTTCAGATACCTAGCTCTTATCGACACTCCTTGCGGGTTTGATCCTCGATTTTTCGAAATTGTAGGCAAGTATTTCGAAAACAAACCAGAAGCTCAACGTGACTGTCTACTGATAGTGGACGAGATGAAGACGCGAAAGAGTTTGCTTTTAGACCACTCAACTATGAATTACAAGAGGTTGACTAATTTTGGACATGGAACTTCTACAGAAGATGTCACTCAAGAAATGGCTGATTATGGATTGGTTTTCGCTTTCCAACCTTAAATGATAATTACACTCAGCCTATTTCCGTCTTCGATTCGAAAGGACATGTCACCGGCGAAGTTCTTGCTAAGTTGATCATTGAAGCTATTTGTCTCTTAGAAAAATCAGGGGCTAGGGTGCACGGAATCGTTGCTGATGGAGCAACGACTAACAGGAAAGTTTGGACAGAACTAGGTTGCAGTGGAAAAATTGATTCATTTAAAAATTCATCTGAACATCCCACTGAGGAAGCGCCAAAGATCTTTTTCTTCTCAGATGCACCTCACTTAATCAAAAACGTACGAAATCGTTTAGCTAATTACTCCAAATTACAGGTATATTAACTAAACAACTAATGTGTTTATAAAATTCAAAAAAAGTATTATAAAACATTGCTTTTTCCTTATCACTATTTGTTTTCATCAATATTATAACTAGAGTGTCATATTAATTTCAGATTCATGAAAACAAAAGTCCAGTAGAATGGGAATATTTTTAAATTCTCCATGACATGGATAAACTACAACCAACTTGTAAACGACGCAGCCCTAAAGTTTCTGATGCTCATATTGACATTGCCAATAACAGTTTGACAAAAATGAGAGTCTTATTTGCTGTTCAAGTATGTTTATATACCTACATATATGCTTCTCCATCTTTACCTATAAATATTAATGAAATATAAAATATTTTATCCCTATTTTTTATACTACACAGATTTTGAGCAAATCCGTTGCAAACGGCTTACGATTCTACAGAGCCTACGAAGCAAGGTTAAAAAATTGCGAATCAACTGCCGTATTTTGCGAAATTTTAAATGATTTGTTTGATGCTCTAAATCGCACAACAGCGGAAACTGGATTGCGCCTGGGCTGCAAAGATTTCAAAGTATATTTCAACTTGAAATACAGTCGTGTGATTATCATCCTCTTTGAGATATATAATTTTTTCTATAATTTGCGAAAAAGTGCCAGTTTTTCCATCCGTTTTTGGTGTAAAAAGTGACCGATTTTTGGTCGATGACGTGGCGCATGCGCAGTTGCGACCTTATCGGGCAACAGTGAGAAAAGTGGATGGACACAGTGAACAAAGTAAATGGAAGCAGTGAAAAAAGTGAGGCACAGTGAAAAACGTAAATAAAGTGCAAACTACTTCGTGTTACTCCGGATATGTTCGTACCGTCTCGGGTGTGCTCGTGCATCGTGCGCAGCCAACTTCATTCTATTTTCGGACTCCGTCCCTAACCTAAAACACCGTCAGTTTCTCCGAAAATACGGTGTTATTGTTGCGTCAATCGACAAAAAATCGCCTTCTTTTTACACAAAAAACAGGTAAACAAAAACCAGCACTTTTTAAACAAATTATAGAAAAAGTATCGTGTCCCCCACATTTAAAAAGCGACGATTTAAAACTTGTAGCACAATATACTATTATTCTTCATCTTTACTCAGGTTCTAGAAGACTTTCTCAAATGGCTACATGAGTGGGAGAAACGAGTTGACGACAATTTGATTCCTCGAGAATGTTTCCTTACGGACAGCACTGCTGAAGGCCTGAGAATGACAATACGCTCCACAATTGATTTGGCAAATTATTTGCTCAAGGAGAAGAATTATGATGTAGTCTTAACAGAGAAAATCAATCAGGATCCTTTGGGAGTAAGTAACTGCCTAAGGTCCTATAATTTATGCGAAACGCATTGACACCTAATGTCTTATAATCAAATATAACTGAAATTTTATATTTTATGAAATTTCCACATCAAATGGGTCTCATTTTTCATGAACACTTAATGCAATACGAGATTCCTAAGTTATATTTGATTCAAAGCCATTGTCAAATTATATGCATCGCATAAACTAGATGTCCTTAGTAAAAATGTAAAAGAATCAGGACTCAGAATTGAAAGATCCTATATTTTCTACATTAAAAACTAGTTGTCATCATAAATCCTATAATAACAATTATCATCTTTTGATTATACGTCAATTGTAAATATTATTACTATATATATATATATATATATATATATATATATATATATATATATATAGGGTGTCCCAGACTCAAGTGTCCGGACTTATATAGCCATATAGTTAGTTAGTTTGTAATGTAGGCGGGGAGGGCTCCGTGAGGTCCCAACCCCTTGTGCTCAAGCTAAGAAGCCTATTGTGCCACACCCGTGTTTATTCTCAAGGCAGTACTCCGAACCCGGCCATCCTTCACCGAGTGTTTTTTGGATCTCGGTGATTTCCGTTGTTATCAACGTTCTGAGATTGTACCTCTCAGGTGCCAGGCATACCTATCGCACAGTAAACGACGTCCTCCTTTGTTGATCAGGCAAAGTGATCCTCGCCCACTCTGCCATTCGGCAGCCTCCCAAGCAGGCTAGGGTGTACGGAGCGATCCCTCTGAGGTCATCGGGTAGATGCACAGATTCGAAGCACTGTCCTGGTGTGTTATGTCAGTGTATGTGTGTGTGTTCATTACTCGAAATTGGCCAGCGACCATCGAGCGTGGTGCCTCCTATAGAAGCTGCCAAGCGCAAGATGAACGCTGACTCATTTTCGAGTCTTCACAGAATCGGCTTCGACCCCCAAGGCTATTCCCCTCGACATGGGGCCCCACCTTGGTACGATACCAGCTTTTTCTGAGGGGACCTACAGTTTAAGGTGGGTTCCGAACCACCGAAACCCCGGTAGAAGTACATAGAAAAATTTCCATTGGTACCCGGCTCAGGGATCGAACCCCGGACCTCCTGCATGGAAGTCTGACGCGCTATCCTCTGAGCCACCGAGGCCACTCTATAGCCATATAAAAATTAACAAAATAAATAGAAAATTCCTTTTCCAAAAATCAGTTGAAGTTTTACTTTTTTAGATAAAAAACATTTAAGCTGGACCAATCAGGAGCGCTGTATAAACAGCCGTGTGTGCGTGAACGGGATTCCAACGTAGTGTTCTCCCGTCGCTAACCCCACCGCTGCGCTCGCTTCAATAACACTGCGTTGAAATGTCGTTCACGTACACACGGCTGCTTATACGGCGCTCCTGATTTTTGAAAAAGGAATTTTCTATCTATTTTTTTCATTTTTATACGGCTATATAAGTCCGGACACTTGAGTCTGGGACACCCTGTATATACATCTTTCGATTTCTGTATTATAGATTTTTTTTGTAGTAAGTATATCGAAAAATAATACATTGCTGCTAAGTAAATAATGTAATCAGCGGAATATAATTACTGTAATCTGCAAGAAATTACTATCGTTGGAAACTACTAGATTTATATAAAAAGATTAAATTATCTTCGAATTATTATTTTTTTATTTCTGCTTAATGTATTTCAACGGAATAAATTTTACAAAACTAAAAACACCTCAGGAATAACACCGGTTTTTCCAGCGTGCAATGGATTATTATAATAACAAATACTTTATTCCACAATTTCAGGAATTACTAACAAAAAATCTTTATTTTAATTCCCAGTTTTAATTGCCTCCAAATTCACTCCTTTATTTGTCTGATATATGAACTCAATAATATTAAAAATGGCTTTAATTTCACTGACTTTTACAAAACGATCAATGGGAATTATTGCAGTGAAATTCTAGAATTTTTACTGAGAGCTTTTCATATCAGATTCATATCCCTAAACTATTCTTATCCGATTATGTTTGTCTTGAGATTCTTTGATACGATTCGTCTAGCTGGAGGTACAAATGACCATCCTGCCACTCCTACGTTCCTTCAGATTTATAAAATCCTGACTTTCTATAGCATCCTTAAACCACCCAAAACCGGAAACTGTAAAGTTTCGGATGATACTCCTACGGAACCTTTGATTCCTATGTCAGAACTAAAGGAAATTTATAAAGCAGACAAGAAAAAATCCTTCGTAAAAAAAATAAAAGAAAAATTAAACGTAGTCCTCGAGAAGGAAGATAGTGATTTTGTGGATTTCACGAACGCTACAGATCATGATTATGATTTACCATATGTTGTGGATTGTTTAATGTATTACATTACAGGTCAAATCTGTCAAAAATTGAAAAAGAGAAACTGCGTTGATTGTAAATCCGCACTATTTTTTTCTGCAGACGACGAAAGTGTAGTTCAAACCCAAATTAATCATCCAGTGGCAAAATTAATCACTTTAGATCCAAATCACAATCTTCAGCACCCGAATTTTAAACTCTTTAATTTTATCAAATCAATCGAAAACTCGTTTTCTCTGCATTGCAAGCAAAGTCATGTTTTTGACTTAGTCTTGATTGATTTGTCTAAACTCAAATGTTACTTTTCTTGTGCAGAACATGGGAAAGAAGTTTCAGCCTACACTGTTCACTCATACTTGCAAAATAGAATGCGACAGTTTGCTAAAATTTCTTTAGCTGATTCCAAAAAAGCTAATTTGCAGAAAAAGAAATTAGCGAAATTAGCTGAAACCTAACTCTAATTCGCAATTTATGATAAGACTTCGAAAATTAATTCTCAATGAATTTGAGTGTTGCCAAAGATAAAAATATTCGTTAATGTCTTTCTTTAAGAATGACTATACAAATGTTAGAATATTTTAGCTTCGTTACAAAGTCTATTTGATTTTAAAAATATCACATTTGAGAGTTCGTTATTTATAATAGAAAATAATATTTCATGATGAATCTTATTATTTGTTTGTAATATATAAATATAATACTTATATTTATTATATATTAATAACTTAACGAATTATAAAACTGAACGAATCTTAAAATAAATGAATTGCCAAATTCCCATGAATATTTCAATTCCTGAAATTTAAATTTGCCAAAAATAATTAAAATTGATTAATTAGCGATTAATTAAATTGTTTGTTTTATTTATAATTTTATATTTTATTAATTCAATTTGTATAATTCGTTGATTGTACAATCCGGCAATTTTATAATTCGGTCTCGAAGTCGGTCAATTTTAGTTTCGGATATTTTTATTTTCGGGATTTTATTTTTTGTCAATTAAGAATCTTGTCGTTATTTGAAATATTTGAAATTTCATAATTCGATAATTTATATTTTCGACAATTTTTTTCATAAATTTGTGTATTCGTTATTTATTTTTTCATTTTTTTTATAAGTTCCGAATATCCATGCAATTTTTTTGGTTTGAATTATATCAATTATGCCGCTTTTTCCTACATTAAACAAAATAATAAGTAAGTATATAAGTCTCATTTACTACCTAACTCTACACTATGAAGGAAAAATTATTTTGAATTGTTTTTCATATTTATTTTGTAACTTTCATACTTTTTTCCTATGGTATTGCATGGTTTTGTAGAACAAAGTTACTACTAGCGCCGCCGACGGCCGTTTTCAACTCTCATGCCACATTTTTTACATTGGACAGCAGCCCCCTGGAACTCTTGAGTTGAAAATGTACTATGTGTTGACGGTGGCCGTGTGGTAGCGCCAGCTATGCAGTTGGCCTATGATCGTTGCAAATACATGGCAAAATAATAACATTGAATTTAATAACACATTAAAAGTAATTTACTGACAGTATTAAATAATAATCTTTGAGTGTTTTTAATTATCTTTGCGACATTTTGCATCCTCTAAGCGAAAGAAAACTGAGGAAAACTGCTTTTAGATGTAAAAGTCTGCATGTATTTACAGATGTTCCAAAATTTCCATGGTGTTGAAATTTTGAACTTTAGATTATAAAAAAATGATATCTCAATATATTTTCAGGATGACCGCTGGACCGGGAAACCGGAAAAAGACCGGGAACTTTATAAGCCCGGGAAAAACCGGAAAATGACAGTAAATTTATTTTTTGACCGGGAATTTTACAAATATTTAGAAAAAAAATCGGTCTAAGTTTGATTTCAGCAGTTTTTAAACTAATTAGTTGAATAGTTATCTGTTTCAATTATATCATTCAGTTTACAATGCGTAATTCAAAAATCTTTCACTTACAAAATTTATATTTTAGATTTTAATTTTTAATTGTACATTTTGCATTAAAAGAATTTATAAATGCACTTTTAAAGACTTGAACATTTTTAAATTAGAAGCATTTGAAATCGAAAATTTTGGATAAAAAATTTTTCTAATTGATCAACTGTGAATATAAATTATAATGATTTTTAAAATTCAACTGTGCAATAAGGATTAAGAAGTGAATAATGATTAATTTTACAAGATGATTCGAAATCAGTTCAAAATTTAAGAATTTCCAGATTTTAACGTTAAAGATTAAACCGTTTAAATTGGAAAGTCTGAGTAGTTAAACAAATGTGAACGCATAACTGAAACTTTATAAACTATTTAAAATTGTGAAATAACTTCAGAATTTCATATTCCCACTTACAGACTTTTATTAAATTTAACATTATTGTTTTAGTCTAAAAGTTCAAACTTTAAAATTTTCTAATCAGGAAAAACAACAATTGCTCAATATTTAGACATTTTTGACTGTTCATATAAAATCAGTAACTGTTAATCAAATATTCAAAATTAAACAAAAAACTAAAATTTGAGCGATACAATTTTAATTGTTCTATTTCAAAAAATTCAATTTGCAAGTGAAATTATTGAATTTTGATGTATAATAAATATTGAACTCCTATTATTATTCCTAGAAAAAATTCAAAGGAGTTAAATTTAGTTTCAATTTAAAATTTGAAATGATTTAAAATAATTTAAACAGTGTCTACGTACACCGACAAAATTTGGCTATTCGTACTGAAATTTTTGTACAAATAGCCCACAGCCTAATTTAAAACAAAATATGGATTTGTACACGTTTTGAATACAAAATTTAGAAGATTTTTAAGAATTTTGAAAGGCTCCAAAAGAATAAGAAACATTTTCTTAAGATTGATAGGAAAATTGAAAATGACCTTTTATTTTGAAAAATTAATTTTTAGAGAACATTTTGAAAGATTTCTAAAATTGTCAATAACGAATCTGGAAGATTTTAACGGAATAATTTTGATTTTGTAGGATTTAAACGAAATTTACGAAGAATTCGAATCATTTTAAAAGATGTTTAGGTCTGAAAAAATTTGAAAATTAATTCATAATTTGAAAAAAATGTAAAACAACGTGCAGATGTTTCAAGATTTTGAAATAAAATTTTGAAGCCTTTCAAGGATTTTTAAACGATTAAAAATATAAATATTTGAGCTTCTGAACTTTAATTTCAAATTTTCAAGTTTAAAAAAATGAACCTAAAATATACATTGTAAACAAATTTCATTAATTTTAATGAACTTATTTAAAAATTTGTTCTTCGGCATAACTATTTTCATGAAATTTAGCTTGAGATTTAAGACGAAAAGGGAATTTCCATTATACTTGTTTTTAAATTAATCATGAACTAAAGTTATTTTATTGTTAATTATAACTAGTTTTTGAAAAGAAGCCGAGGTGAACTTTTGAAATAAATGTTTCAGAATTTTAATTGTTTATTTAACAATATTTTTTAGGGTTCAATGTTTTTCTCTCACTTTAGGTAAAAGTTGCAACTATTATTTAATTATAATGCTGTAGGGCTCATTTTACTCATTAAAAGATTCTCTGGAAATCTCATTGGTACGTTCTCATTGAAAAACTTTTATTTGGAAATTATAAAATCGTTTTTTTGTTGTTGTAAAGAATAGGTTTCAATACATGAAATTTTTTAAATAAAAACGTACCAATGAGATTTGCAGAGAATCTTTTAAGGAATAAAATAAGTGCTGCAGCATCAGGATTAAATAAGAATTGAAACTTTTACCTAAAGAGAAAAAGAAAAACATCAAACTCTAAATAGTTATTGTGAAATGAAGAAAACCCGAAATATTTTTTTCAAAAGTTCATCTCGAGTTCTTTTCCAAAATTAGTTATAATTAACTCAATCTAAAACATCTATACATAACACCTACATACCCATCCACCCTATACCCATATACCGATCAACCTCATACCTATATACCTATTTCACTACTTTCCAACCGAACAAGTCACGCCTACCCCGGAAGGGAAAAGGCTTAATGGTATAATAATAATAACATCAGCATATTCTCCTCGATTTTATAAATCAATTTAAAAAGTTTTATTTTTTAACTTAAAATGAAATACGAGAAATACTAAGAGGCATAAGAGATTTATATATATAGTTACATATATAATTTATTAGTTTCTATTAGAAAATCGTTTTTAATTTGTTTTTGCGTTGTTAGTTTAATACTTGACTTTCGCTAAAAACTTATGTATGTATAAAAAATTTTTCATTCTATAACTTAGGAATTATTTTATTAATTTTAGCTACCCCCTTTATAAGAAGTTCATTAAAATACATGATTTGTTTATTAAAATATTTGAAAATCCGAAATGAATTTAAATTAATAAATGAACAAAATAAATATTATATTATAAATTATAATAAAAAATTTTATCAAATTTAGACTATTGTCTTTTCGGATATTTGAAAAAAACACAAAAAAATTATATGTCTGCTTTAATTGCGCATGACAAATAATTTGTTGTAGTTAGTAGGAATGCATTGGGATTTACGACTAAAAGCAGTGAATTTTACGATTTTCGCAAATTATTTTCAACTTAAAAGATTAAAAAAATCTTAAAGATTATTATATTATTATATATATTATAATAATAATAATATATTATATTATCTTTTACTAAGAGCTATCAGAAAATTATTTTTATTTAACAAACTTTTTTTTTAACACATTGGCCTTGCATTATTTGAATTCTAGGCCAACAGCATAGCTGGCGCCGCCACACGGCGACCGTCAACTCTCATGACAATATTTTCCACAGGCCTCCACAAAGAAGTGGCATGGGGCTGTTGGGCAGTACAGTGGAAGCAGCCCCTGATTAATATCACTACAGGTTATGTCACAGTGCGTTCACTCTGCGAGACTTGAATGGGGAATTAGGGAGCACGACATTTAGCGAATGCGACTCCTAGGGGGAATAGAATTAACTAAATCGCGCTGAGCAGACCTCTCCCTCCCCCTTCACCCCTAATCCTAATTTTCTTTAATTCATTTGAGCATCATTTGTTTCATTCCAAGTATAATTTATATTAAAGAAAAATTATTATTTAAATATGTTTGCAGAAGTTGATCTTTGTACTTATTAAATTGAAATACAAGTTTCGTCTTAGGCAACACATTTCGAGGTTAGCAATGATGTTCGAACCTCTTAAAATATGTACCGCGAAACTTGTATCACTAACAAAGAGTGAACACCATAATTCACATCAACAGGAGCAAACATATTTCAATAAACACTCTTCTTTAATATAAAATATACTTGAAATCTTGAAAAATGCCATGACGTGCCACCACGTGCTACAACGCACCGAGTTGACAACAGTTGAAAAGTCCCCTGGCCCCTGTAAAACCGCAATCATTTTGGCATATTTTTGAAACGATGCGCCGCCAATCGGGAATAGAAGACACTAAACACGGTCTCATTTTTCCCCATTAGAGTGAACGCACTGTGGGTTATGTATTACCTTGAAGAAGGCCTGCAACAAGGTCAAAACACTTCGTGGTCAAAACGTACGTTGGTTTTTTAAAGAAAATGACGAATAAGGCTGGATTCTTGACAACTGAATTGACTTGATTGTTGATCATATAAATTGTTACTAAAAATTATATATATATATATATATATATATATATATATGTATATGTATATATATTTATTTATATAAATACCTGGCATTAAAAATGATGGTTTTGAATTCATTGTTAGAATTATATGTACTAGTGATATTCAGACTATTTTGTATACTATTAACACTATTATCGGTATAAGTGTTATGACTGACGGACCCTCTGTCACAGCCACGAAGAAATAATAAGGAGACCGAACTGTCATGGGAAACTTTTTCGGATCTGCTACATGATCCAATGAATCACTCTTCTGTGAGTGCGCAAGCGCAACGTGTCCTCTGCGCAGTTGAAAAAGTCACAGTCTGTTAGCACCACTGCCCTAATAGCACGGAACGTTCCCGAAACGTGTAAAATGTCCGCCGCTTGGAAACGTTCTGAACATAAATTAACGTCATTGTTATGGGGACGGCGATTTGTCAAGCTCAGCGTAGAGGGCAGCACCGTGAGTGGATATATACAGAGGGTCCAGAGACAGTGTGGCAACCTAGTTTCATTTTTACTGATTGGCTCCGCCATTTTACGTCAACTTCCGCCACATATATAGATATACTTAGTATACCTTGATAGCGGAGGTGCGTAGTATGCAGTATACATTGATGTAAACAGTATACATCATGATTGTTTTTTATGCAGTTAAGATGTACAGAATCGCCAGGTAAATCGTTATTAATTTTTTTTTTATGTTTAAATATACAAGTAGTTGAAGAAAATTATTTTTAGAAGATATATATCTATTTCTTTTGCGTACATTTTAAATTATAGTTTCTATTTTATTTTTTTGAATTCTAGTAATCAATCTCTCTTGAAATTGATCTACTTTTAACTTTTATATATATATATATATATATATATATATATACCTATAATTTCCAGATTATTCTTAATTTTTGTTTTATACAGTAATATTTACATTATGGAATCATTGTATTCAACTATTTATCGTTTTTTTTTTTATTTGCCGTACATAACTGAAAAAGATATTTTTATAAGTAATCATTTTTTATCAAACGTTTTTATACAAGTTTATACTGTGAAATATTGATTAAACATATTCCAGCTTTGTTCTTAATTGTTTACCCACTAAAAAAAATATTTGTAAAATAATAAAAACTGTATATTCACTGAGCAGATCATCCATTTCAATTCGCAGATATACACGAAAAAAAAGGCTTTGTCATTTTAACAATGTAATAATTTCTTACTGAAAATAATGTTGTTTTATCAAATGACATGATTATATTGACAAATAAAACATAGTTAAAATAACAATGCTAACTTTGTTAATTCCATAACAAAACCTGTTTACTGAAATAACAAACTCACATTGTTGCCATGAAACCAATTCATAACTAACAAAGTTATTTGTTACTCCGACAAACAGGATTATTTGTTACATTAAACATTATTTATTAAAATTAAAAATATTTCATAATAATTATATATTATATTATATAAACAAATAACTTTGTCACTGTTACAAAGATTTTTCTAACAATGCTAACTTCGTTAATTTAACCCATTTTTTTTAATAGTCCAATCTTTACAAATTCATTTTGTTGAAGTATCAATTTTTTTTTTACATTGACAAAGTATTTTTTTCCGTGTACGTTTAAAAAAATTATATTTCTTTTTTAGTAATTTCATAAAATAAAATATGATGCACAAAGTGCGTGGGTTTCCTATTTTAATTTTTTAATATATTGAAGTGAAGATACTCTCGGGTATCGGGATTAAAGTTTTTGGTTTTTTATTTATTTTATCAAATAAAAAATGATGTAGATTTGTTTTCTTTTTTTATTTTCAAATTTATTCAAATAAAGCAAAGATCCACGTGGCTGTGTGGGTTTATTATTTTAATTTTTCAAAATAAATGAAAATACCGCCAGGTATGTAAGAGTTGAGGGTTATGTTTTATTTATTAATTTGAATAAATCAGCTTTCCCCGGGTGTGTGGGTTAATAACTTATTGTTCTATTTATTTATTTCAATAAATTAACTGTCCTCTGGATGTATGGGTTAATAGCTTGTAAATTTATTTACTTCAATAAATGTATAGTTTTATTGATTTCATTTTACAGGATCTGCGTGTGTATAATTTTAAAAATCGCGCCGACCTCAGCGAACTAGACCGTAAAATGGCGGCATCCGGCTAGGTTGTCACACTGTCTCTGGACCCTCTGTATGGATATATACCTTGTACACAGGTATAAGGCATTATCTACAGTTCGCTTAGTTTTTTCTTATTTGGAAAGCGATTTGCGTCTTTATTTGTACACCCCATTGCCGCATGCTCACCTGGCATTTCGAAAATAGTGCTTTAAGCTAACACCTCATCCCTGCGTTAGGAAGGACTGATATAATTTGAATAGCAGAGGTTACCAAATACCACCGTTGGAGCCGTCATCTCCTGTATCTACACGCGCACTAGCGACCCTAGCGACCACAAATGTCAGCCGCCGTCCCCATTATTATCAATAAATATTCCGTAAACCGTAACTGATAGGTCAAAATCAATGTCAATTTATGATACGGGATAATTGTTGTTAAAAATAACAATAATGGCATGATACGTACAAGATTTTATTTTAGATTTAATAATGAAATGAATAATTAAATTAAAATAATAATTACATGAATAAAAAAAAAATAAAAAAATATTAAAATAATAATTAAATACATATCAAATTAAAGCTCAAGAAATTTGTAATTCAAATGCTCAATGAATTACTCATAACTAAAACATAAACAACATAAATACTAACAGCTTATTCATCAACTAATTGTTTGAAAATATCGTCCTAAAATTAAGTTTTCAAAATAAAACATCATTAGAAATTTTCCCAGGAATCATAAGAAATTTTTGTATACTATAAAAACGTTCAAAATCTTTAAGAGACTTCAAAATTTTATTTTGTTCCATTCTTATTCATACATCCAAATTCAACAATGTCACTTGAAAATTAGAAAAAAAAATTAAATTTGAATAATTAAAATTATAACGTTCAATATTTAAATTTATTTCTTTGAAATTTGAACGATGCAAGGCAATTTAGGTTTGAATACAGCCAAATATTGATATATATTAAAAAATGTTATTATATTTTAATTGCAATCTTTTTAAATTAATGGGTTAAAAGTTGAGTATTTTAGACTGAAACAATATATGAATTGGAATTCGCAACTTAAGGAAATATTACTGAACTATGAATCTAAGAATTTGAAATTGTTTCTAAATCCTAATTAGTTTATAACGTTTCAATCGAAAGTTTACATTTGCTTTCGAATTGAAACGGTATAATTTTTAACATTAAATTCTGCAATTGCTCAATTTCGAACAGATTCAGAATCTTCTTGTAAAATCCATTATTGTTCAATTTTAAAAAGCAAGAATTAATTCACATTTAACATTGGTCCACTTAAAACTTTTTTTTGCTCCTAACAAATCGCATGTACGGAGATCGGTCTCCTTATTATTCCTTCGTGGTCACAGCGAACCAATTATGGGGGGGGGGGGGGGGGAGCAGAATAGAATCAAAATATTGCGGTACAAATGCAAACACGACATAATCCAACTGCTTCGGACTCAAGTTGGAGTCCCGTGGCAGCGTCAAACTTGGCGCAAAACGTCAAATTACTAGACGCTTCAGCCAATGCCAGTATTTCTGTTGATTACATTGATTGGCCAACGGCCATACCACGCTGAAAAAACCAGTTCTCGTTAGATCACTGAAGTTAAGCAGTGTTGGGCGCGGTTAGTACTTGGATGGGTGCCCGTCCGGGAATACTACTATCTACGTGCTGTTGGCATGTCGTGGGTGTGGTGAGCCCACACTTGTAGTTATTTACTACAAGAAACTATCGACCTAGAAACACACGACTGGATGTATGTACAAAACATCTTCACATTACCACCCCCCTCCACTCGTGAATAACTGCTGTGCGCCTGCGCTGTATGCTGCAATAGCGCGCGCCGTTTGAATTCTTTGCCGTGCGTACGGCTGAACTCTCATTAGAAATGGAGTTTCAAATATTAATTTCTCGATTGAAATTCATAATATTGAAGTCTGATTAAAAAAGAAAACATTCGTTTAAGATGAAGGAATTTGTTCATTATATAAAAATAAGAAAAATGTGATAATAAGCAGGCAAATTTATTAAATTTCGGATGACCTACAACATTATACATTCTTTGCTGAAGCAATTGAATTTATGCTTAAACATACCTAACTTCACAGTAAATAATATTATACTTTGATTCCGTTTTAAAGTAGTATGTTAATTTAAATAAATATTCTTCACAATTATTATAATTTATTATTTAAATACTTGTTAATTTCAGCGTTATGTGTACTTTTTATGTAAAATGACTGTAGGCTCAAATGAACCAAACAGAAACGTAAAATTTTGATCATTTTGACCACTTTTTTCATCTCTAAACTAAATTTTCTATATTCTATTCTTCAAATACATTATTTGCTACTATAGACGTGGTCGAATTCGCTGTGTACGTGAACCGATTTAGATGGATCCTCAAGCAGAGACTCAGTTATTGAGTTCTTTTCATTCTCGGTGGGCTTTGAAAAATTCTTCTTTGTATTTTTCAAATTCTTTTTTCGTTTTGCTGTAGAGTGGAATCTTTGTACTTCAATTTTCTTCTTTTCAGATGGC
>CAKNXH010050837.1:656-20419 GCA_932178445.1 Andricus quercusramuli
TTGAAGTTGGTTGCACAAATTTAAAAAAATGAAGGCGGAAATAATACTCTCACATAAAGTTGACTTTGGATATTTGCGGGGTCAGCCAAACGTTTCGCTGGCCCCGCCATAGTGTTTGCCGCATAGGGGGTAGTTTTTAGGGGTTGGATTTGGTTGCACAAATTTGAACAAATTAAGACGAAGATAATTCGCTCATATAAAGTTAATTTTGGATAATGTCGGGGCCAGCGAAACGTTTCGCTGGCCCTGCCATATTGTTTGCCGTATTGGGGTAGCGTTTAGGGGTTGGATTTGGTTGCACAAATTTGAACAAATTGAAACAAAGTAATACGCTCATATAGAGTTGATTTTTGACAATATCGGTGCCAGCGAAACGTTTCCCTGGCCCCGCCATAATGTTTGCCGCAAAAGCGGTAGTTTTTAGGGGTTGAAGTTGGTTGCACAAATTTGAACAAATGAAGGCGGAAATAATACGCTCATATAAAGTTGATTTTGGATAATGTCGGGGCCAGCGAAACGTTTCGCTGGCCCCGCCAGTGTTGTTTTGAGTTATTTGGTACTTTCAGTGTTGCACAAATTCTAATTTTGGTTGAACAAATTTGAACAAATTCTGCACTAAATATTGGGCCCAGAAAAAGTGGAATTTGCGTGGGTGGTGGGGCCAGCGAAATGGTCCTCGTGATTATCCCTGATTCGTCATTGTCTGAACGTTCAAATCCTGTTACGCATTTTAATATTATTTTATTATATAATCCTCATCAAATTATTTTAAAATAAATTTAATTAACGATTTCATATAGGTATAATTCACGCAGTTCATTTAACAGCTGTTTTATTTAGATGCTAAACCCACAAACCTTGTGATCTCCGCTGTGTATCCGCGATAGCTTCTTTCATTAAATTTTTATTTTCTACTTCTCCAGAATTTTGATTTCCTTTAGAAGAATGAAAAAAAGATAACAAATCTTGATTGTTATCAGTTATAACTGGTTATATTTATCATTGAAAAAAGTTGTCAGTTTTGGAAGTTTGTTTTCGAATTCTTCTCTGTTTTTCATTTGTTTTCTTTTCGATGCACCAATTTCACACTTTCTTGACACATTTGTAGTTAAAAAGCATTTAAAAATCATACTCGCACACTCTGACTCGTCCAAACTCAACCAAAACTTGTTTCAATCTAAATCTTTACTTATTGGCGAAAATTAAAGTTTAAAACGTAAGAATTCTCCTCGTAGTGTGTTGAAATGGCCTCGGCACTCGCAGAAAAATTATCTCAATATTTAGACTGAAGAGTTGACGTAAATTGTGATATATCAGTATCGAAATATTACAGTCGCAAGAAGCATGCATCAAAAGAGAAAAATGATTCGTAAGATAATTCTAGGTTTTCAGGTTCAGCATAAGTAGAGTAAAAAAATATTATAAGTATTAGCAAGTTATCTCCACAGAGAACTAAAATAATAAATTAGTAAATTTTGATAAATTTTTTTTTAGTTGAAGAAGAATTTGATGGCCCCTTCAAACGCGGGGCCCCGGGTACTTATAACTACTGATCTATCGTCCATTTCAATTATTTTTAATGAGTAGCAACTTGTGCAGTCTTTTTCTGTGGCTGTCTAAAAAGGCAAAGCGTTCACCTCTATTGTTTGTATTACTTAAAAAAAGACAGCTGCAAATTTATACAGGTATGTTCATTACAGGGTACTGAATGCAAATAGTAAATGAGCACAATATTCGCCGTAGGGATAATCCCTTACAAAGTTACTGTAATGGGCAGCAAATAAGAGGTATTTAACAAATTAGTTTCCTCATGAAGGAAAATTAAATCTTGAAGAAATATAATTAAAATTAAGTAGCTCGAATCATTGTTAAAGTCCTGCACTTCCAAACATTTAAAATTTTTTGACAATTGTGTCTTTTTACATTCTCATCTAGAGAAGGTATTAGATTTGTGTAAAATTTGACCCCCACCCCCCCCCCCCCGGTTTTTGTCGAATGTCCACGTTCTGAGACCCCCCGAACCCAAAAAACAGGTTTTTACGAATGTTTCTGTCTATTTGTTAGTCTGTCTGTAGATTTTTAGTTTGTTAGCACGATAACAATCGAAAGAATTGATCGATTCGATTGTCCTTTGGTATACTCTTTTGGTCTGCTAAACTGAAGGTCAAGTTCGTTAGCCAGACATTTTGGATGAAAATTCAAAAAGTGAGAGCATTTTGAAAATTGTT
Source organism: Andricus quercusramuli (assembly GCA_932178445.1). Taxonomy (NCBI): domain Eukaryota; kingdom Metazoa; phylum Arthropoda; class Insecta; order Hymenoptera; family Cynipidae; genus Andricus; species Andricus quercusramuli. Next base: position 2,885 of record CAKNXH010050837.1, read on the forward strand.
TAGACCATTTTTTTCAAAATTTGAAAATTATATGTGTGGCTGTTCATAGCACCCGAAAATTTACACAATTTATTCTCATGACATTTTTCGATAAAATGAAATTTTTCAGATTCACAGCATTTTCAAATCCAAAAGAAAAAAAGGAAATTAACATTTTCAGCCAAACAACGCACGATACGAAGAAAAGTCAAGATAAGAAAATTGCTTCTTTTTTCACGCCCTACAAGATTATTATAACGACTTTTGGAATTTTCTTGAAAAATAGAAAATCCTCACTTTTATTGCACAAGAAATAATAAAAATAAAAAAAATCAATTTTACGGTAAAACTATGCAAGATACGACAAATGATGATTAAACAAAGCTTTTGTAACCTCGTTTAGAGGTAGGCCGGGATTTGGCAGATCGGAACATGGGAACCTTCGTAGCATAAAACGTTAACCAATTATGACTCTCTTGGTTTCCATTCGTTGCCCCCCCCCCGTGATTTTGAGGTGAGGAAACTATGCATATTGAATCACATTATAGTCAAGGGGTCGGTTAGATTATGAATAAAGAAGCAAGACAGCATCTCAAAGATCAAGGATGTATCGTCCAGATTGCCGTGGGTTAGAATGCAGGTAGGAATCAGAATATTGTATTATCATAGCGTGCTACGCCCCAGTTGATAGTGATCAGAGAGATGTCAAAGACGCCTTCTGGGACACTTTAAATGATAGAATAAGTACTTGCGATCATGGTGAAAGAATCATTCTGCTAGAAGATATGAACGGATGGATCGGCGTCCAAGGTCAGGGTACTGATACAGAAAGGGTGCTAAGTAATTCTGGGGATGCAACAAGAAACAATTGTAACAGGGAAAAATTAGTTAGCTTATGCTAAGAAAAGGGCCTATTCATTACAAATACTTGGTTTATACATAGAATGATCGACATGTACACCTGGCGTAAAGAAAAAAGCCACAGTATAATTGACTTCGTTACAAACGAAACAAACGCGAATCAAGGTCGAAAATTTACAGAAACCGGAAGTGCAAATAGATTTTCAGAATAAGATAAACGAACGCATAGACAAGGCAATTTGGGAGTCGCTTGAAAGGAATAAAGAGATAGAGAGCACGTGGGCTTTATTGCGGGATACCATTGTTAAAACTGCGATTGAAGTGTGTGGTATGGCGAGGGTAGGAAGAAAGTCTGGCGATGCGTGGTGGAACGATGAAATTGCGGCAGCCCAAAAAGAAAAGAAAAAAGCGCACAATAAAACGCTGAACATGACAGGTCTTAGCGATGAGGAGAGAAATAGACTCAAAAATGATTACAGACACAAAAAAAGGAAAATTAAACGTCTAGTCTAAGAGAGTAAAGAGAAAACCAGAACAGAAGAAGAGAAGAAAATAAAAAACTGCTTTGAAGGAATTATGAAACTATTATTTAAAGAGATGAAGGGAAGTAAAAGTACAGACTTTGTTAGCATGAGAAACAGCAAAGGTGAAATGCTGGTATGACATAGACGGAATAGTAGACGCTTTAAAAGACTCTTTTAAAGAACTATTAGGAGGTGAATATATAGGGCAACAAAACAACGACATTGAACATAATGCATTAGAAAACCCAATTGAAAAAGTCTGTGTCACTGAGGTCAAAGATATAATTAAGAACTTGAAAAACGGTAAGGCTGCTGGTATAGACAGTATTAGCGCTGAAATGCTTAAATACGGTGGCGAGTACATACCTCACAGGTTGTGGGAATTAATAAATTTATGTTTCGAGACAGGAGAAGTCCCAGACGATTGGAGAAAGGCTATTATTGTACCAATATATAAAAGAAAGGGGGATAAAAGCAACTGCAGTAATTACAGAGGTATCAGCCTACTAAGTACCGTAAGTGAAATATACTCAAAAATACTTATTCGTAGGGTAATGGAAATTACAGAAGAGAAGATATGGAATGTCTAAAGTGAATTTATGCCAGGACGATCATGTACAGATCAGATATTTAGCCTAAGACAGATCACAGAAAAAAGCTTGAGAGTAGGAAAGAAAATTTTCTGTGCATTTATTGACCTAGAAAAAGCATTTGACAAGGTAAATAGAAGTAAACTTTGGGAAGTCCTTAAAGAGTACGGAGTAAATGGATGGCTCCTACAAGCAATAAAAACAATATATACAGGTAGTAAAGCGAGTGTAAAGGTAAATGGGAAACTGAGTGACTGGTTCGATATTATGCAAGGCGTGAAACAAGGATGCGTTATGTCCTCGTGGCTATTTATCATATTCATGGATAAGTGTCTAAGAACTGCCCTCTTCGACGAAGAAGGTCTAGATCTCGAAACCGTCAAGGTACGTGGGTTAGCTTTCGTAGATGACAAAATTGTTATGGCAGAATCAGTCGAGGACTTGCAAAGAATGTTGAATAAACTTAATACATGCATGAAGAACATGGGCCTCAAAATTAACGTGAATAAAACGAAAATCATGGTGTTTGAGGGAAAAAGTGAGAAAACAATATGCAACATTGTCCTAAATGATGAGAGATTAGAACAAGTTGAGAAATACATATATCTAGGTAGTCTATTCACTAACGACGGAAAAATATATGGGGAGTTAGATAGGCGCATAAATAAGGGTAAGCAGGTTATCGGTAGAGCAGGGTCCATCCTCACAAATAAAAACATATCAAAAAAAGCTAAAATGGCCATACATAACTCTATTTTCGTACCAACTGTACTATACGGTAGCGAGACATGGACCTGTCAAGAAAAGGACAGGAGTAAAATCAACGCGATCGGCATGAAACCTCTGCTTATGATATGCGGAAAAACACTGATGGACAAAGTCCGAAACGAGACAATCCTCAGAATGTGCTACAGGAGAGACACTAGTTGACATATGGGAAAGAAATCAGTTAAGATGGTTCGGACATCTTGAAAGAATGAAAGATGAACGACTGACGAAGCAAGTATATAAAGGTAAAGTAAATGGCAGAATGCCCAGAGGTAGATCGCCGAAAGAATGGTTAGAATCTGTGAATGAGACATTAATCCGAAGAGACATAAGAAGTCATAGGAACAAAAGAGCTTGCATGAGAAAATGCATGGACGTGAAGGAAGCTAGAGTAGTATGCCAGGACAGAAAAGTGTGGCGACAAATAGTTTATAAACAGAGTGACAATAGAGTGAATGATGCCTGAAACAAAGACCTTGGATACTAATGGGCCCAAGTGGCGAAACATACATAACAATTTTGTGAGGCTCCTCACTTGGGGTGATGGCTAGAGAGATTGATCAGCAACCTGGGTCGGAGCAGTGTTGCGGAGTGAACGTGTCATTTGAATAAATAACACGAAAACTCCAGATCAATCTAAAACATCTATACCTAACACCTATATACCTATCTACCTTATACCATATACCGACCTACTTTACAACTATATACCTATTTCACTATTTTCCAACCGAGCAAGTCACGCCTACCCCGAAAGGGAAATGGCTTAATGGTATAATTGCGGATGAAAGTCTAAGAGAACTAGTTGAAGATACAAGAGTCATGAGGGGCTCTGAATGCAATACTGACCATTACTTTCTAGTCTACAAAATAAACTTAGGGCGGGGATGGAGAAGAAAGAGAACCAAACAAACGAAACAAACGCGAAACAAGATTGAAAATTTACAGAAACCCGAAGTGCGGATAGATTTTCAGAATAAGTTAAACGAACGCATAGATAGGGCAACTTGAGAAGCGCTTATAAGCAATAAAGATATCGAGGGCGCATGGACTAAGCTACGGGATATCATTGTTAAAACTGTGAAAATTAACGTGAATAAAACAAAAATCATAATGTTTGAAGCAAAAAGTGATAAAACAATGTGCAACATTGTCCTAAGTGACGAGAAATTAGAAGAAGTTGATAAGTATATATATCTAGGTAGCCTATTCACTAGTGACGGGAAGATAGATGGGGAGATAGATAGGCGCACAAACGAGGGTCAGAAGGTTATCGGTAGAGCAGGGTCCATTCTCAGAAGTAAAAATATAACAAAGAAAGCAAAAATGGCAATACATAATTCTATATTTGTACCGACTGTGCTATACGGTAGCGAGACATGGACCTGTTAAGAGAAGGATAAGTATAAAATTAACGTGATTGGCATGATTCCTCTGCGCTCAATTTGTACCACAATTTGTACTCCGTGAAATAATGAAAGATGAACGACTGACCAAACAAGTGTATAAAGGTAACGTATATGGCAGAATGCCCAGAGGTAGACCGCCAAACGAATGGTTAGAATCTGTCAATGAGACATTGATCCGAAGAGACATAAGAAGCCATAGGAACACGAGAGCTTGCATGAAAAAGTGCATGGACGTGAAGGAAGCTAGAGAAGTATGCCAGGACAGAAAGTGTGGCGACAAATAGTTTATAAAAAGAATGTGAGTAGAGTGAATGACGCCTGAAACAAAAGAACTTGGATACTAATAGGCCGAAGTGGGGAACCACACATAACAATTTTGTGAGGCTCTTCACTTGGGGTGATCGCTAGAGAGATTGATCAGCCACCTGGGTCGGAGAACTGTGGCGGGTCAAACGTTTTATTTAAATAAATAACACGAAAATTCTAAATAAATCTAAAAAATCTATACCTCCTTCCCCACATTACTATTTTTCAACCGAGCGAGTCACGCCTACCTCGAAAGGGAAATGGCTTAATGGTATAATAATAATTAATACTCATGGTACTTGAAAATTCGAACAATTTATTCTATTTTTACATTCTCATCCTGAGACGGTATTAGATTTCTGTAAAATTTGACCCCCCCGGTTTTTGTCAAATGTCAATTTTTCAATAATCATTTGAAAATTTATCATATATATGTTCCAAAAACAACTTAGATACTTTTTCCGCCACTTTTCAGATATTTGCAAGAAATCTTTCAGATTGTATGATTTATTTGAAAGATACGGAAATGTAGCGCGAGTGTCTTGATGGGAATGTGTTCCTTAAGGTCGATAGAACCTTAAGGGGTATGGCCACAGTAGTGGGAGGGAAATCATGGGTATATTCACCAAGTTTTTTTTGTATGAAAACTTAATTTATTTTCAAAACTAATTATATGAAAATGAAGCTCCAACATCAAAGAATCAAAGAAAAAATATTTTTTTTTTAACGAAAAATGGCCGACTTCTGTTAAGTCCTTTTCGAAGCCTTTTTTTTAGGGGCTCCGCGGCCTGACAGCTAGCAGCCACAATTTTTAACATAGAACAAAATAAAAAAACTTTCCGTTAATCTGCATAAGAATACCTAGAGAAATTCATATGGAAATGTAAAAATATTGATTTTTCCGAAAATGGCAGGCATTTGAAGTTAATAGTCGAATTTTTAGTTAAAAAATTTGTATAAAATTGAAAGTTTTAAATTAATCGTAAATTCCGTAAGTACTTCTCTGCGAAATGCAATTATAAAGACGTGGTTAAGATATGAAGTCGATCGGATGAAAATTGTTAAAGTTGTTTGTCAGGCCGATTTGGAAAAATCTGTTTAGAGAAAAATGCGCTTAAAGTTTTACATACAAAAGCAGAAAACAACTGAACGGCGTCCTTTCAACGGTTTTACTGACATTTGAAGTTGCTCTATAAGTATATTTTCGTGCATTTAGACAAGTAGGGCCCTCTACACACCTTTCTAAATTTATCAATTGATGGTTAGTCAAGCCCAATGGGCTTGACTAACGAAAATCAGATTACGAGCACGCCACACGCGGCCTCACGTTATACGTTCAAAATTGGTAAAAAAAAATTTTTCCTCTATAAATCGAATAGTATCTTATTTTTATGATGTTAAAGGATCTTTTAAGCCAAAAATAAAGAAATCGATTTTTTGAAAATTCTACTGTGGCCATACCCCTTAAGTAAATTAGTTCCTCTTTCTATGTAAAATGTACATAATTAAATCAAAAGCAGGTCATAACGATGAAGCTAACTAAGAGAGTATTAGCCGGCGAAGCGCGCAATAGCGAGCGCACGAAGTGCGAAAACCCAGAGGAACCGAGCTTAAAGCGTCAGGCAAATGTGTCCGAGCGCGAAGCGCGAGGTGAATGCCTAATCGAGCGCGAAGCGCGAGATCCAACAGGTGCGCGCCCCAGGCGCGCTCAAACTTGCGAGCGAAGCGCGCGATGAGAATGTGCCCGCCAGGCGGGCAGATTTTTTTTTAATACGAATACTCAGGTATTTTTTTCAAACAGCACTCAAAAGAATCTGCGGAAAACCATTGGAAATTAAGGTTCTCAACTTTTTGGCAACGGGCCTTACACAAAATACGTAAGAATTAGAAACTCACCACCACCAGATCGGAGCATGTCAAGAAAGGTGCTCTCAGCGTTTCCTCGCGTGCGTCCTTGTTTTTGCGAGGGTGTGCCAAAGCTGAGACTTTGAATATTTATTTCTGCTTTGAGCTGTTCTGGTGGAATGTCGTCCACTAGAAACTCGTTCGGATCCTCCACGAAAGCCTGTTGGAGATCCCGCATAATCTTCTTGCGAATAGTCTTCTTCATAGATAAATGCCGCTCTAAATGCTTGACATCTGTTTCCGTCAGAGTTTTACTGTTATCACGTCGCTTGGACTTCTTCTTTTTATTATTTTTGGGGCTCTTATCCTCTCCAGAAGTAGATCCCACTGAAATCGCATTATCTATTTCCTCCCCTTGAATTTGACCATTATCCCATTTACTTCCAAATCCGAAAATGTCTCTCAGATGGGGAATATTTCGTTCCGTCAACTGTGGTCTGGCCATGTTTCTGCAGGTGCCCTTCAATCAAGGAAAAATACAAGTGAATCCCTCTTCTGGGATTGAGCTCCACCTTTTTCCTTTGGAGAATTTTAAGCGTTATTCAAATTAAGAGTCAAATGATTTCTGAAACAGAACAAAAAATTAAAGGGTAATTCTTTGTCTACATATGTCTACAGGATATCATCCATATACCATTATCTCACTGTGGAACGCCGATTCTCAAAAGTACGCTGAAGTCGGTGTAGTTGTGAGTTGTCACATTTTTGAGAAACGAAAATATATGAAGACTTATGAATATGAAGTAGAAATACAAGAAGAAATATATGAAGATATATGTATGATGAATTTTCATTGTTCAGAATTAGATGCAACGAAATTCACACCAATGGTTTTCTGTGCTATATCATGCAGTTCATTATCATAAATCATTTCGAAACGAAGAAAACATTTTCTGGGTTGAATGTCGAACCAGAGAGATCTACAAGAATAAAAGAAGCGTCGCAAAAAGTAAAAACTGAAGAATTTACTGCAAAGCGAGGTAAAAAATGGGAGCATCCTGATGAGTAAAGTCTGCGATACGATTCCTGGTATCTTGAAAAAGAATAACACGCACGGTCATCAATTTCCTTACAGGGCACACAGTACGGTACAGTGAGTCAATTAAGTAACATCCACGTCTCACGCCGTTCTTTCACGACTAACATCACTTCCTATTATGCGTCTAAAAGGGCCTTACGCTTCATGTCTGTGTCATTGCCAGATTACTTCCGACACTATCTGTAATTGTGTACATTGCACAGTACTTATAACACTATACACAAAATTAATTTTTTTCCTTCCCAGGTGTTATATCAATATAATTTCACTCTAAAATTTTCCATAAAAAAAAGTCGTAACTAGATTTTGAATGGTGTTCCCTATCATCTTAAGGGCACGTTCTTTCAAAATATATACCTGAGATTTGAGTGAATAACTCAGCAGGACAAAATTAAAAAAATATGAGACAAAAAACTATTTAAAGATTAAGGTTTCATGCACATTGGTTAGTATCAATGGCGTACCCAGAGAGGGTGTTAAGACCGCCCCCCCCTCCACCCCCACCCCTTGACGATGGACGAAGCATATTTACTACATTTTTTTTTAATGAAATGTTTTCTAAAAGACAAATTATTAACTGCTGCATTGTTGATAGCAGAAAAAAATATTGGAATATGTAATACTATATACGTATATCTACTATATTGCGGATTATTACTGAAACCGAATGGCTCTAATGTGGTCTTGATAGATATTTGAAAATATGTCAGCAAAGTTAATGGATGTGGGTGAGAATGTAGAATGTGCATGATTTTTAAACATTGTTTCATACAAACATGATCAATATGACATATACACCAAACTCTCGGCTTCAGTCCAGTGTCGGGGGTTACCTGCCACAAATCGAAGGGATTCAAACGTAAACAGTCAGGGCCGTCTGAACCGTTTCCAATTGAAATACATAACACTGCGCGATCTCCGCATGTAAGTACCCACGCACAGTTCCTTTCCACTACGCTGCTGATGTTTTTCATGCATGAGTGGTAACCGTCTCTCGCCTCGCGAATTCAGAAACTGCGTGGGCCAGCAGTTCTGGAAAAGCCGAGACAGAATTCGAGAGCTTTGTGTAAATGTTATGTCTTACATTATCCAAATTTTTCCCTGTAGGTAGTAACGTACTTTCTGGTCAGCTTTTCAAACCCCTCCTTTTATCGAATACTGGCTCTTTCTAAATTTTCATTCCATTAGTAATGTATTTATGATGAGTAAAAGGTTAGAAAGTACAATTTTCTCACGATCATTTCATAATGCCTTAATTTGAGTAACTCCTGCATTCTCAAATCGAAACAAAAAAATCTCCGGATAAATTGTCTCTGTCGTCATATAATCATTAGCAGGGTTTCTCGCGCCCTTTTTGAAAAGTTGAAATTGTTTATCAGATTCTTATTATTTAAAAAAATGCTTATTTGAAAAAGCCGTGTTTCTGAACATATATCAAATTTCATCAACTTGTTATTTAAGTTGTGAAATTCCAAAAAACCCTCATTTTTAGATTTGACGTATCTAATATGCCATATTGATTGATATTCCCCAAAAAACAGATCGATTTATTAAATTTACTTTCGACGAATGAAAATTTGTACTGTATAATTATTTCCTTAATTTTTTTATTTATTCTAAACACATTATTGGATAAAATTGACATCTGATGAATTTTCGGTGTTATTTGACATTTTTTAACTTAGACCATTTTTTTTGCGGAATAATTTCCTTTGATAACAAAAAGATTACTCCGATAGAATAACTTGCCATTCAGCAACAATTATCATTGAAATCAATAATTTTTATAAATAACTTCACTGTTTCGCATTCTTGAAAATTTTTCTTTTCTGTGGGATAATTTTGTTTCGTCTCAAGGATAATATTTCTTCATAAAAGCTTGCCATTCTACAACATCTAAGTAAAAATTATCATTCCTCTTAACCGTTCTTATAAAAATGCACTATTTTAACCTTTCTGAACTTAGAAAAAGTTCTTCTCCGCGAAACAATTAAGGTGTTCTTATCCTAGGAATAATATTTTTATACAATACATGGGTTAAACGCATCTCAGGGTACCATGGTACCTGACTAGGCCTAGCGACCCTTTTCTATTGTGCGGTGCTCCGCCTCGAGGGAGCTTGAACTCGAAGCTGGACGAAGCGTTGTGGTGCTCAACCGTAGGCTTCTGTGTATGTAGGCGCGAGGGTACTTTTAAAATTTAAATGGCTCTGTTTCCACCTCTATTTTCACTGGAGGCTACTGGCTGTGTACGTCGCGGTGGTAATGCAAAGTACGTAACGTTATCGTTGGCTAACTGTAATTGCAAGTTGAATAATTAAATAGATAAATAATTAAATAAATAAATAATTAAATAACAAATTGAATGAATAAATGAATGAAAAATTAAATAAATAATAGTCTAGCCTAGTCAGGTACCATGGTACCCTGAGATGCGTTTAACCCCTCTTTATCATCAAAATTTGAATCAGATGGAAACATCTAAAGAGATCAATTTGTTTTAAAAAGGCTTATATCTATTATAATTATTAGTAGATGTTACCACCTAGATGAAATAACATGCTTAGTCTGGGATCCAAGGGCACTTGAGCATCCATTTTAGGTCCGTAAGATTTGATGATTTATTCGTGTGCAGAATGTTCTCCTGATTACGAATATGTCGGGTGCACATAGCAAATTCCCGGTCGTTTTGTTGTTATTTGACATTTTCTATGTTTAAATAAAAAATGCCATATGTCGGAAAGTTATGAAAGTTTTGAAATTTGTTTTTCATAATCACTTGAAGAACTGTGATATGCACAAATTTCATTGATGGTGTATGTTGATATAATTGATAGTTTTCGAGATAAACAATAAAATAGCGTTTTAATGAAAAACCATTTCTACCGTGTATTTTTCGTCATTTCGAAAAATTTTTTTTACATCATATAGTACTCGCCGAGACGAAGAGAATTTCTTTTGAAATTTTTTCAATTGGACTATTAATTTAATTTCTACAAAATTCGAAATAAATACAGAGTTTTCACGTCTGTGTGTGCGAGTGTTAGTATAAACTGCATCGAATCGGGACAGCGGGGGCTGGGAAGCTGCAGGTTTGAAACCTCGGCCTACCCCTCACACATAGGCGTACACTGGCAAACATCCTATTTATTTCGAATTTTGTAGAAATTAAATTAATAGTCCAATTGAAAAAATTTCAAAAGAAATTCTCTTCGTCTCGGCGAGTACTATATGATGTAAAAAAATTTTTCGAAATGACAAAAAATACACTATAGAAATGGTTTTTCATTAAAACGCTATTTTATTGTTCATCTCGAAAACTATCAATTATATCAACATACACCATCAATGAAATTTGTGCATATCACACTTCTTCAAATGATTATGAAAAAAAAATTTCAAAACTTTCATAACTTTCCGACACATGGCATTTTTTATTGAAATATAGAAAATGTCAAATAACAACAAAACGACCGGGAATTTGCTATGTGCACCCGATATATTCGTAAACAGGAGAACATGCTGCACAAGAATCAATCATCAAATCTTACGGACCTAAAATGGATGCTCACTCTCCTCTTCGGATCCCAGACTAGCTTGTTCAAATACGTTTCCCTGTTTTTGCAGAAAATAAGAATTATACATTATACTAAAAAGTTACTAATTGAGCAACATCCCGTGCAGAAATTGCCCAATTTGGTCCCGATTTTCGATGTGGCCCCGATCGGGTTTGCCACACTGTGGCTGTCGCATGGCTACTCTTGTGGTTCGGGTCGGAACCACATATCGAGAAAATACCAGCTGTAAATTGCAGCGCCATCTGCTCTGCCGACCGCCTAATATACCTGATGTTTTATTTTACATTTTCCACAATACGGCTCGGTTTTGAGTGTAATGTGATTTCAAAAATAATTAAAATGCCAAAAACAAAAAGTACCTTACGGGTACGGAAATATAGGTCAATTGCTGTCATTCCCTAGTGCGCAATGAGGATGAAGGTAAGCAGATTTATTAAAATCGGTCGAGCAAACCTAACCTCAAAATAAATTGAGAATAATAAGTTAAGAAAACTATATAAACATTAATTTAAAAGTAGGAACGTTAGCAGAGGTTATGTTTGTGATTTCACAAACTCTTCCTTTCGATTGCTTGGAAAAGAAGGCAACTTTGTACAAGGGTAGACAGCAAAGCCACGTGTAGCCATGTGATTCATTCGCTTAAGTTTATGTTAATTAATTATGCTAATAATTCTAGTACAACCTACTACACGAAAATAAGTTTACAATGAACCTATGAGCAAAATAAACCTTTCAACGACAGTGAAACGTTCGTGTAAGTACGTCCTAATTGGTACTTTCTCTCTTTCAAATTTCCGACAGTGCAATCGAGAAAGTTCACTGAATTTGAACAAATTTTTGGTTTTGCTTGTTGCACAAATAACGCTTGGATATTTAACCGATCCAACATTCTTCAGTATGCTATTATTGTGATAATTGAGACAATTTCTATCTACAACATTAGTGTATTGCGAAGGTACGGATAGTTGCTTTAGAATTTTCAGTGTCATAACCTCACTTTGCTAGTCCTTGTTGCATGAACAGGACTACAAAGTGCTGAACACCTGTTTAATTTATATTAAGTTGGACTGAAAAATATGAAAAATGTTCTGTTTTGATTTTCTAATATTTTTTAATAAAGTATAAAGTTCTCAATTTATTGTTTATTTATTACTGCAAAAAAATCTAAATAATAGTATGGCTAAACATAAAAAAATAAAAGGGCGCTGTTCTGGGCCAGATCCGACCAACCTTATGGATGCCCAGTTTGGCCCTGATCAGGCTGGGCGTTTCATTTCGAATCTGGCGCTGGAAGGATTGCCCGACTGGGCCCACATTCTGCCACATCTGGGTCCGACCCGCGCCACGCCGAAATTTCTGCACGGGATGTTTATTAAGACTGTTTATGACAATGAAACATATTGCCATGTTTTACTGTATCATATATGATCATTAAGATAATAATACTGAGAATTTGTTTAAAAAATTTTTCAAAGTTATGATAATTATTAATTCTATTACTTGTCGTTAAGTTGCAATCTTTTCTGTATAAATGTTATTCTTCACGTGAGAAGAAATACCTAATCGCGCAGAAAAGGAAAATTTCCTATGTTTAAAAATTTCAACAAGTTTTTGTGCTTGAGAAAAAATAAAAAGATTCTGCAGAAAAAAATTCTCTACGTTCATAAATGCTAAATACGTGAATTTGTTTATAACAATTTTTAATATCAATGATAGTTATTGTTGTAAAATGATAACCTATTGTATCAAATGATTCTTCTTGAGATGCAAAAATATCATTTAGCACAAGAAACAAATTTTCTGTTTTCAAAAATGCCAAACAAATTAATTTATTCATAACCATTGTTTATAACAACGACCATTGTTATCGTTTAATGCTCAAATGTCAATAATTAATCATTTCACACAATTTAATGACGAAATCAGTTTAAATAATGTATCCAAACACCGTAAATGCAATATAACAATTAAATAAGTGATGAGATTTAATCTATAATGAAAATATCGATTCATTAAAAGTATTTTACTAATTGTATGTGTTTAAAAAAATGGAGGATAGTAAATGACACAATTTTTTTTTTTTTGTATTATACAACCTGTAAACAAATACATTTTTTTAACATTGGACTACGTAGACCTCTCCGAGATTTGATAAGATTCCATTTAAAAATACCGCTACAAAGTACTATATGGACGTATTCACTATGGGTGTATATATTTGTGCTTATTTTATGAGCATTCTGCCTCCTTATAGGTATCAAACGAGTTTGCTTCCTCATAGAGGGAGGTCTTGCCCTAACAAAAGAAAAAAATGGATACTTTCAATATTTTTCAAGCTTATGTTTCTGTCTGACCGAAAATGTTATTTTCAAAAAATCAGAAAGCTCACCAAAATGTCCATTGATGTGTTCTGTTACAATAAATAGATTTTTAACTCACGGTAGCGTTATATTCCAAATTAAAACCTTAAATAAATAATTTACCTTTCTTTTAAATTTCAAAGTAGCTATTGATTAATTAAGAATGGCCATCGAAAGATTGCCAATAGATCAATCCACGCGTCTCGAAGACGCGAACAATTACATCAAATGCAGTACTGTTATATTCCCAATATCAAACAAAAATCCTCTTATAAACAAAGTTTCTTAATTTGGACAATCGATGCGTCTTGAAGACGCGAACAAACATATTATATACATTACTGTTGAATTCCCAATATTAAAAATGTTTTCCTCATATCCACAAGATAAATAATATATTTTTCAAATTTGAAAATCGGTATTGCTAGATCATAGGAAGTCATAGAATGTTCGTCAATAGGTCATGCGACGTGTCTCGAAGACTCGCACAAACAGGTCAGATACACAAAATTTTTCGAAACTTCATAAATCGGTACTGATCGGTCATAAAAGGTTCAAAAATGGGTTAGCGATGCGTCTCAAGGATGCGAATAAGTACACTGCATACAATATTGTCATTACAAACCTCTCTCTATGAGGAAGCAAAAAATTGAAATCGATTATAAAATATGACTTCTGGAACTGTTGAAATAAAAAATTTCACTTTTTCCTTAGTGTGAGACGTTCTTCTTCACGGAGAAAAATGAGGTTGAAGAGTTCCATATTCAGTACACAAATTGTTTAATGATTACCAAATTTCAGGAATAGATGCAAAAGACACGGGAAAGATTGTGAAACTACACATTAATCATTAAAAAATGTTATCTCTCCTGAATAGAACCTTATCTTTTAATGCTTTAAAGTTATTGTATACACTTCGTACGTTACCACTTACAATTCAAGTGCTTCAACCTTTGCACAATTAAAAAACGAGTCTCTCTTAAAAAGTGCGTTTTCTCAATAAAGAATAGAAAGCATAAATTACTATACTTTCTAGAATCAATAATGGAAATCTATATATCGTGTATCAGTTGTCGGAAGGACGAAGTCTTAATCGATGTATAGTTTATAGTGTTCTATTGGAACTCGACTGAGTCCTAAACAGTCCAGTAACCATTCCTGGATGCCCCGCACTCAATAACGTAAGTGCAGCACCGAATCGAAGCTTGCTCGCATTATACCATGAGGACGTTTTGTGCCTCTGACTTTAGCATCCAGAATACCAGATTGCAGAGAGAAGCTGATTGCTGTCTTGGAAACCCGGGTTCAATTCTCGGCAACTACGTTTTTCATCTAACTCGACTTTTTCTGTTTCAGCAAATATCATAATTCAGTGTTCAAAACTTATTGGATATGTGTGTGTATAATATATAAATAAGTGTAAGTTTATAAAATGAAAAGTGACTGTATCGACCCGTCAACAACCGCCACTCTGTGTCCTTGTAAATTCTTTTTGGCCGATCATTCTTTACTGTTGCGAGTATAGGAACGACTCCTATTCTGGACTGGACTCCGTGCAGTGCGCTAGGGGAGTCAGACCGTCGACAAGCTGTAATCTCTTTAGTTTCCTGAAGGAGTTAATACCGTGATTGCACTTGTATCAATAACAGATTTTCAATTTCGAATTTTTTTTACAACGCCAGTTCAGTAATGAATACCTCGACTACCAGCACTAAAGAACCGATTTTTCACTTCCATTTTTCTCCGTGTTTATGTCTTTTATCATTTTCTAAACTTATACACTGATACTGTTATTATTTTGTTAACAAGTTCGGGGAATGTAAATTTCTATACGACTATAAAATTTGTACATGTCCTTCATGTTGCTCAGGACGACCAGTCGCAGGGAAAAAATTATAAACGTTTGTCATTGAATTTTTCATTCTAAATTATTATCAGATCACTGTATTTTGCTCAGAATTCAACTGAATAGAAAAAATATAAATATAATACTTTCCTTATAATGTGTACGGATATATCGTTAAAGCGAGAAGTTGAGAAGGATATGCACTGTTAGAAAAATCTCTACTAAATTTAGCATACATGTAATGGAAGCAAAAATGCACAACATGAAATTAAATTTAGTATACCAGCGTACAGTAAATTTAGTATATTTATACAGAATTTAGTACTCGCGCATACTAAATTTCATATACGTGTATACTAAATTCAGTAAGAATATACTAAATTTACTGTACGCTGGTATACTAAATTTAATTTCAGGTTATGCATTCTTGCTTCCATTACATGTATACTAAATTTAGTAGAGATTTTTCTAACAGTGTGGGACTACTTAGTTTCTTGTTTGGATCGCAGATAATAACCTTGATGGAATCCACCATTTGTTTTACTGATTTTCATCATCATAAGCTTATTCTAATAAAAAACAAGTCTTCTCGAGTCTAGATAATATCTATAAAAAATAAGATGCCAAATATGCACTGAAAGAAATAGATTCTTGGGCGAACTACCTACCTTGTAAGTAAAATCTATGGTACAGCTGATTTAATTGGTCGTCTTAGCAATTATAATTGATATCTCAACAAACTGAATAGTTACATCAACTAATAAATATTTGAAGGACCTGGATTCTTAGGAAAATAGTAGGCTCAGCTACGATTTTTCATCAGTATTAAAAGGAACGCAAGCTTCTACTGTGATGCCTATGCCTTTATCGACTATCAACTCTATCTTATTACCTTGCAATTATGGCCTCGCGTGACCCAAAGTATTGTTTTTTTCTCAGCTTTCTGAGCCAGGAAATACCTGAAATCCTCAGTCTTGGATCACAGAACCGCACCGCACGTTTCGAGGAAGCATCTCTTGCATCACAATCACTTGACTCGATTCAACATTTGCAACAATGACTAGTGCCAGTGCGGTAGAAACGAACCCCACGGAAAAAAAGAGAATGGGGTCCGTTCGCAAAAGCCGACTCGACTCGACTGAGAATATAGGCTCAAATCCGGGACTTTCACTTCGAGAATCAAATACTCAACGACTAAGAGACTAACTCCTTCCTCGCGCTCAAATCAGATATATCTTCCACCCACACAGGTTGTTGAATAAGAACTAGGCACAACAATTTAATATTGCATCGGTTCATCCCCTTGGAAAAATATTAAATTAAAATTTATTTACCGATAAGAACTCTTGTCTAGAAAAGGAATACAATGAAAATAGACCGAATTGGCATGAATATCAGCTGTATCAGAAAGATAACAGAGCTACATGCGTAATTCCCTGATAACATTTTTCTAAAAATATGGAATGGAAAATCTCGCAGAATTTCCAAATATTCGGAACAGCAACAAAAAACCTGTGGATTTCGAAAAACATCAATATCTAAATTTACAACAAGAAACTCAAATAAATGTAATAAGAAATTTGATTCATCTGAGCATCAGAAAAATAATTACTGCATCTTTAACCCTCTTGGAAAAAATTATATGAAGTTCTGTTCTATAATAATCAAATCTGTTTTCCAATATTTCATTAAATCCCAATTTATTTTACAGTATGGAATGAATTCTATCCCATTTTATTTCAAAAATCCAAGGACATTATTTAACTTTTGACTGTATTCTGTATATTTCATTTTTCTTTCCAATAATGATATCCTCATTCCCAGACCGATAGTCATTTCTATCCCAATATATTCTGAAACTTTATTATTCTATCTGTTCCTATTATTTCGAAACGATATCCACTACTAACAGAAACCATTTTAAATCAATTCCATTCTGTCCTTTTATATTCTTACTAGCGGACACGACAGACGTTGTCCTGTACACACGTCTTAAATTTGAAAATTTTGAATTTTTTTGAATAACAGTGGACTGAATTGTGCATCTAAACCATTCTCGAATCCATTGGAACATACAAACAAAATTTCATTAAAATCGGTCCAGCCGTTTAGGAGGAGTTCAATCGCATACACACGGACAGGAAAATTATATATCCTTGGTGATTTGAATCAGTGACGCACTTTGAAAAATATTCTATCCTATTAATTTCTATCACGAGAATTCTAAAGCTGCCTCATTTAATCTATCTCCATTTTAAACTATCCTAAACATATTTAACTATGATAAATTGAAATTTTAAATTTTAAAGCTTTTTTGGGTTTCAATCGTGTGCGACTTGATTGACCAATCAAGTTCGACCGCCCCCCCCCC
>CAKNXH010050839.1:18033-57488 GCA_932178445.1 Andricus quercusramuli
AGTTAATTAAGGAAAAGACGAATAAAAACCAATTAAATTTTAAACTAAAAAATATTTTCAAGGCAAAATAAAAAATAAAAACTAGAATCAATTTTCAACAAAAAATGTAATAGTTAAATTGGTATTTGAAAAAGTTGATTTTTAACAAAAAGGAAACCAATTTTGAAGAGAACAGTTAAACTTTCAACCAAATAATTGAATTTCCAATTCAGATTATTTTCTTACCAGAACGGACAAATTTGCAACGAAATACATAAAGTTTAGAATAAATATTCAAATTTTCATCTTAAAATTATCAACTTTGAACCAAAAATGGAATAGTTAAATTTTTAATTAAAAAAAATCAATCCAAAAAGGCAAATTCTCTATTAAAAATACGAATGTACAACGAAACAGTTAAATTTCTGAATTAATTCTCTGAAAAAGAGATAAAGAGGGAAATAAGATAAAGAGTGCAAAAAATGCATTTAGATATATACTCATTCAAAAATTATTAAGCGTTTCAAAAAATTGTTATACACATTTATATTTTTCATATACTTTATGATAATAATGATAATAATTTTTTGATTTTCATTTAAGAGGGATGAAATATCAAATATTGTAGCCCGGGCATCATTCGAAATTAATATCTCCCTTATTTAACAGTCCTTTATCTCTTCCATCTGCAATATGACTCCATAAAGTAATAAATGCTTTTAGAGGATTATGAAACTCACTCTGAAATAATAATTAAAATTTTATTTTCGATGAAAGAGAGTTGAATGGTCGAACAGTATTAATAGATTATTAAAAGGAAGTAAAAACACAATAATGTATTGGATTAAATTAAAAATTGAATTAACTGAAGAATTAAAGCAAAATAATTAATTTAAAAAATGTTATCACAATCTAAAAATTAATTATCTTCAACTTTTATATTATTTTTAAACAAATCTTAATTTTCGATGTAATATCTTAAAATTGTTTGTTTTTTAGCTAATGATTTAAGAAAATGAATCATGTGAAATTAAAAAATATTTAATTTGGTACTTTCAAGCATGAACAATAATTCTAAATGAAAAGTTAATTATTAACCAATTCAAGATTAAAAAGGTGAAAATGGTGTTGTTAAGAATCAAAATAGATAAAAATGAAACTATTTAAAATTTATATCTGAATAATTGAATAATTTCTTTGATTTCGAATGTTTACATTTTTCTGATTCTGAATTTTCATGTTGAACGTTGAATTTTCATGTTTCTCTTTCATAAGTTTGAATTTTTCTAATTTTGAATTTTTCGTTGGAATGATTCAATTTTGAAGCTTTGTAATTGACATTGTTTGCATCTATCGGTGAATTTATTTTTTGATCCTAGAAAAATTTGTCCAATCAATTTTAATATCAAATAATAATTTTTTATGTAATAACGATTGAGAATTTTATAATTGCGTTTTATTTTGATTTTGATTTTGAACTACCCTTTTTGAAGAAATTTTACCTAAACTGAAATTATTTGATTTGGAACGTTTCGCAATTTTTAATTTAAAATCGTTTAATATATTTTGTAGGATTTCGTAGCCCCGAGACGAATTTGGAAAAGTTCTGTAAGTTAGGGGAAGAGAGAGGATAAGAAGGGCAAGGAAGGGGAAGGGAGGGGAATTGAGGGGGTGGGGGTAGTAGGGAACGTGAGGAGAGCGAAAATATAGAAGGGTGAAGCAGGGGAAAGGAGGGAGCGTAACGTAGAGGGGGGAGTGGGGGGATGGAACTCATGGCAGTAGGAAATTTGAATGACCTAATTAACGCCTTAGTAGGCTACGAAACCCATTTTTTTGTAAGCGATAAGCGCGGCGCCAAATTTGACTATTTTCTTTTATTTTATTACAAATGATTAATCATTAATTAGGGTTTAAAAAAATTTTAACTTGATATTTGAAAATTGATTTAATAATCAACTTTTAATTCCACCAGCATAAAAAAGGGTTTCGTAGCCTGTTAGACGTTAATTAAGTCGTTCAAACCTCCTCCCATTCTTTTCCTTCCCTACTACCTCTCCTTTCACCTTTCCTTCCCTACTTCCCCTCCTCATGCTTCACCTTCAGCTTCCCCTCCATTTCCGAACTTCTTCCTTCTCTACACCCCCTCTTATCACTCCTTTTCCTCCCCTTCTCTTCCCTTTCTTCCACTCCCACACTTCACCTTTCGCTTCGCCACCCTCCCCGAACTTCTTCCTTTCCTACTTCCCCCTCTTATCACTCCTTCTCTTCCTCTACTTCCACTACCAACACTTCAGCCTTCGCTTCTCTTCTTTTCCTGAACTTCTATCTTCTCTACTTCCCCCTCTTCTCTACTTCTTCCTCTTCTCACTTTCGCACCTGAAACTTCTTTTCCACAGCCATCACTTTTCTCAGCCTGGTTGCCTGCACTACCCTACTCACCCTCTCTTTCCTTCCTTTACTGCCATCTCTCACTATACTCCCTCACTTCCAATAATTTCTCTTACTTCGTCTCCCTAATTTTTCTTCACTTCCTCTTTAAACTCTCCCTTCATTTTCCCTGCATTTGTTCACTTACTCTTCCCTCATTTCCTTCATTTCCCCACAATTCCTCTGCTTTTAATTTCTCTAATTCCCCCTACTCCTCCCTTTCACCATTTCCATCTCTTCCCCTCTCCTCATTTCCTCTATTTCCTCACTTCTCATTCCCATTAATTTCTGCCCGGGGTTACGAAACCCTGAAAATAATGAAAAGGGACTTTTTCGGTACTTTTGTTCTAACAATATTCTGCTGGAAAAAATTAAATGGGACTTTAGCCACACTTTTGTTTCTGAAACGTCATGGTAAACTGGTACTCTTTTGAAACATACATCCAATCAGTACTTGCAAAAAATAAGAAAAAAAATGAAACTTATATGGTATATTTGTTCCAAAAATGATTCAGAAATTGTAAAATTTCAAGAAGAATTGAATGAGACTTTTCCGGCACTTATTCCCTAAAAAATTTCTGGTAAGAAGAAAAATTAAGTGGGGCTCTAGCGGTACTTTTGTCCTTAAAACTCTTGGTGAAACGGGACATATTTTGAACTCTTTTGGTAGTTTAGGGACCGTACTGAAATTATAAAACAGTTCAGGGGCAGGGGGGTTTGAGACATTTTATTACGGTTTGTTATGGTAGAGGGGGGGGGGGGGTCCTTCACTTATGTACCTAATTTTTGCAAATTCGCAAAAATTTTCTCCTGAATATTATCTTTTTAGTTATAAACGTCATTTTTTCTTAAAATTTGTCTTTTTAATTTAAGTTCATCTTTCTTTGGTAGAAATATTGCATCTTTCGTGAACAAAAATGCAACTGTTTTGTTGAAAATTCAACTGTTTCCTAGAAAATTTACTTTTTGGTTCAAATTTGTATTTTTCTATTGAAAAGAGCATTGAAATCCTTCTGGATGAATATTTCACTCTTTTTTTTGGTCTTTTTGATTTGAAAATTCGCATCTTTTTAGTACTTTTTGGTTAAAAATTGAACTATTCAA
Organism: Andricus quercusramuli; assembly: GCA_932178445.1. Lineage (NCBI taxonomy): Eukaryota > Metazoa > Arthropoda > Insecta > Hymenoptera > Cynipidae > Andricus > Andricus quercusramuli. Next base: position 21,544 of record CAKNXH010050839.1, read on the forward strand.
CAGAAAAGTAACTTATAGTTTACAATTCTCATTTTGGTGTTGGAAAGTGAACTGGAATCTTCATTGGATGAAGATTTATCTACTTTTTTTAAGTTGTTTACAATTCATCTGTTTTAAAAGAAATATTTCATCTGTCTTGAATAAAAATGCATCTGTTCCGTTGAAAATTTAACGCCTTTTTTGAAAATTTGTCTTTCTGACTTCAAAATTCACCTGCTTTAGCAAAAATTACATCTTTCTTGGATAAAAATGGAAATGTTTGGTCGAACATAAAACTGTTTTCTTAAAAAATCATACTTTTCGTTGAAGATTCTACTGTTTTGTTGAAAATTTAACTATTTTGTAGAAAATTTAGTTTTGCTCGAAATTTATATTTTGGTGTTAAAAATGAACAGAAAGCCTTTCTGGATGGAACATAAAAACGAACATATCCTTTTTTCATTAAAAATTCACGTGTTTTAATACAAATTTCATTTTCTCGGATAAATATTCAACTATTAGGTTAAAAATTTCATTAAAATTTAAAATATTTGTTTGAAAATTCATGTATTTCGTTGAAGATTATCCTTTACTGGCAGAACAATTATTGTTTTTATTGAAAATTAATTTTTCCATGGTTGAAAATTAGTGTTTTTGTTGAAAATTAATTTTTTAAATTAAAATTTTAACCTAATTTCTTGTCAAAATTTTGTTTACACAGGCATTCAATTTTTTTGGTAGAAAATTAATTTGTTTGGTTGAAAATTCAATTATTTTGCTTCAAATATATTTTATTCGTTTAAAAATTTATTCGAAATTTCATCAAAAATTAAATTATTCGTTCGAAAATTATATTTTTTTTTGTTGAAAAAGAATTTGTTCAATTAAAGATGTAGCTGTTACATTTTTGCTAAAAAGTTGATCTTTTTCCGATGAAAATTCACTAATTCTGCTGTAAAATCGTCGTTTTCAATCGGAAATTCAATAATTTTCATAGCAGATGCATATTTTCGAGTTGTTGAGAGTATTTCGAATGAATCCAAGGTATTTTGAAGAGATTTGAACAATCTGAAGGAATTTCAAGAAGATTTGAAGGATTTGAAAACATTGAAAGGTTTCTTGAAGATTCCAAGGATTTTTCATTTGATTTCAGTACTTGAATCGATTTCCGAGGATTTGTAATATTCTAGAGTAATTTAAAAGATTCCAAGGCATTTTCGAAAGCCTCACAAAGTTTTAAGTGATCTTGAAAGTTTCAAAAAGGTCTTGAAATATTTTAGGGAATTCCTAAGGACTCCAAGGAATTTTTTCATTTCAATAATTTGAAGGAATTTCGATGGGTTTGAAATATTTCAGGTTATTTTTTAAATTTTCATTTGATTTTAAAGAGATTTAACAAATTTCATGAATTCAAGGAATTTTCAGTTGATTTCAGTAATTGATTCCAGAGGATTTCAAATATTTTAAAGTATTCTAGAAGATTCGAAGGCATTTTCGAAAGCTTTAAAAAGTTTCAACTTTCAAGTAATTTTAAAATAATCAAAATACATATTTAAGGAGAGAGATTTTAATAATTTTGAGGAATTTAAAAAATGGTGAAGGATTTGAGAACTTTCAGAATATTTTGAAAGATCTCAAGACATTTTCATAAGATTTAAAAAGTTTCAAGTGATTTTCAGAGAATCAAAGGATTTTAATAATTTGCCAGATTTTCAAGGGATTGGAAATATTTCAGGGTGCTTTTAAAAATTGCAAGGGATTTTAAAGAGCTTAAAAAAATTCGAGGAATTCCAAAATATTGTGAAGGATTTTAAATCTCTTAGGGTATTTTAAAAGATCCTATTAATTTTTAAATTGATTTCAGTAACTTAATGTTACTCATAGAATTTGGATTATTTTATGGTATTTTAAAAGGTCTGAATCATTTTCAAGAGCTTAACAATCTTCCAATTGATTTCAAAAGGTTTTAAAGGATTTAAAAACTTCAAGAGTGTTTCAAAAGATTCTGCAAAAATTAGTTGGTTTCAGAGGATTTGAAATATTCTAGTGTATTTTAAAAGACTCTAAAGCATTTTCAAGATAATTGAAAAAATGGCATGGGGTATTGTATCAAACAGTTTCCTAAAATTTCGAAAATATAGATCGATTTAATAGGACCTATGTCAGGTTTTAGGGTTGATATGCTCCTTACTTTTGGGTGGGATATGTTGGATGTTGTAAGAAGGATATACGTCGGGATAATGGATGTTCCTCTACTAAGAGAGAGTGAGAAGGAATTATCTCATCAGATAATAAGAGACAGGAGAGGTAGGGGAACCATAGTAGGGAGTGAGAGGAAAGGCGGCCATCTTTGTAAAGGAGGGATGTATGGTGTATAGACTTCAACGGAGGTGAAAGGTAGGTGCGATCATAGGATAGAAAGATATAGCGGATAGAAAAGTGATCTGGAGAGTACCAGAGGAGGGAGTGAGAGGATTATTGCAAGGGAGGTAGAAAGAGGTATTGATATATTCATCTCCTAAGATGGAAAGAGATAGCGAGTTGAGCGGGTGTTTTTGATATCGATTTTTTTTCTGGAAAGAACTCAGTTAGAGGAGACCTGGCTTGTTGGTCGTGGGAGAGGAGAGAAGTTAGTCAGTGTGTCGGCTGCAATGGCTGGTATGCCAGCTGTCTCAGCGGAAACGGGCAGGCTGGTATACCAGCTAACCCGTTAGCGGAGGAAAGAAGGGGTAGAAGTTAAATGACCAGGTAGACGAAGAGTTGTATTTAAAATTATGTCTCTATTTGGATCTGTCCTACCATGTTTGTACAGAAATAAGCGGTAGTTCTTAGGAGATGATGGTGATGTGACGTCAATTTGCCTCTGGCTGGCTTCCAGCTGGACGATTTTGGCGTCCGAGAGAAAAAGAGAGAGAGTTCTGTTGGTCACGGCAATGGCTTGCGGTGGCTACCAGCTGTAGTTACCTAGGGCTGGCTTCCAGCTGTAGGCTTTAAGTGAGAGGGCTCTGGCTACCAGCTCCCAAACACTTCTGTCGTTCTGGGCCCATGCGCGCCCTTTTAACGGGGAGGCTGCGTGGGCGTTGCGTGGGAGCTTAGCGGAGAGGGTATAAAATCGTTGGTGGGAGATGCGCGCGTCGAGTTTCGAGGGAGCTTTACTCGCGACTCTCGCCTCTAATCGTCCTGCCGCCTTGCTGACGTCACTGCTAACGTCACTTCATGGAGTACCTATTTCTCTCTCTCTTACTCGCCGGTCTAATTATTAGTTATCATAATTTTAAGATGGTTGTCTACTGAATGAATAAACGTCGTCTGCGAGAGTGTTTTAAATCTACCAATAAAAGAGTCTCGCTCTATGCGAGCCGCGTATATTTTTCTGGGAGTTTGAAGAATTTGTTTACAACTTCGGAATATATCAAACCTTTTCATAAGACTTGCAAGGTTTCAATATATTTTAGAAAATTCAAATTAGTTTCAGGAGATTTCTGAAGATTTCAATGATTTTAATAGATTTTAAAAGCTCTCAAGGTATTTTTATACATTTTCCAGAATTTAGTATTTAATTTAGTATTTAGTATTTAATGAAACCTAGTATTTTAACAGGACTTTATCCGGCTAGTTATAATTATCAATCTGATAGCTGATAAAAGGAAAAAGGAGGAAAAGGAAGAACTAGAATTTTCAAGTATTATTTTGTTGAGTGAGATTTAATTTGATGCCAATATCAAAAATGGACCAGGAAGTTAGGGGAGCCGACTTTCAAGATTTATCTTGGACATCTCCAATTTCTCCTTTCATCGATAAAGTACGTTCGAGAGGAAGGATACGTTTAAAGCAGAACTCGGTAAATTTGAAGCGAACGATCGAAATCGAATGGGTTTCTTACCTTTTTCCCATATTATTGCTTCAATTGGATACCCGGCGACAGGGCATTTGATGTATAGTTGCTTCCCAGCAACCGCTGAAATCGTTGGCATTGCTCTCACGTACGGTAATCCTGCAATCAGAAAATTGCGTGATTGCTCCGACATTATCAATGTTCGAAGACGAAGAAAACGAGGTCGTAGACGACTTTGTGAAAGCGGAATAATTCTCTCCTACTTCCGCTAAAGACATCATGGAAATTTGATTAAGAAATTCTTTAAATAGATAAAGTTTCCATAAATCTTCATAGTTCAAGATAGATGATATTTCAATAGGATGAAAAAAGGTTTTCAAATTAAAATTGAAAAAAATTCCATTTTATCAAGAATAATTTTTGTCAAATAAGCAGGATAAAGATACATAATCAAAAAATAAAATTCCAAAGCAACCTCACTTTTCGGCTCATTAGAGATAACAATACCATATTGGAAAAAGAGGGGGAAAAGGGAAAAAGTGAACCAAAAACCAGCCTCTCACTATTCCTTTTTCCGTCATTTTCATACTATAAGGGGACCAACATGCTTCGAGGTCAATTTAGATCTCCTCATCAGCAATTATTTATAGGGAATAACTAAAGGTATGGACATAATAATAATAACAAATTAATTGAGTTCAATGTAATCAAAATTATTTATTGAGAAATTGATTGTTTAATAGGAAATGAATTCTTTCTATTATCTATTATCTATAAAGTCTCCACGAATTTTCTCTTTTTCTGATTGTTCTCTTGATAACGAATTTTGATATCATTCCAATCAAAATCATGACCATGTGTAACCTTATGTTTTTATTAAATTATTAATTATTGAATTATAAAAAACCTGAATAAAAGTGTAAATATCTTGAAAATTGAGGATAACCCCAAAGCCTCATTTTTGATAAGTATGGAAAGGCCGGAGAAAGGAAAAAGTGGGAGGTTGGTTTTCGGTTGACTTTTTCCCTTTTTATCCCTCTTTTTTCATTATGTTATTCTTGTCTCTAATGAGCCGAAAAGTGAGGTTGTTTTGGAATTTTATTTTTTGATTATGAATCTTTTTCCTGCTTATTAGGCAGAAATTATTCTTGATAAAATGGAATTCTTATCAATCTTGATTAAAAATTTTTAAATAAAAACACCAATGTCATGATTCTTTCCAATCTGCAGGGTTTGCTGATGAATAATTTAAGATTTCTTTGAATTGAGTTTACATAGTTTTACCTCAATTTTATTGTAAGAATTTTTTCAAATTTAAATTTAAAAGCAGAATGTATTGAATTCTAGCAGTTTTTAAGAAATGATTTTCCTGCAATTGTAGGCATCGAAAAAATAATTTTTTCGATTTGTAAGAATTTAGACTCAAAATTGGTTGAAATTGAATCTTAGAATTTTCAAATGTTCACAACTAAAAGCAATAACTAATTAATTAATTCCAGTTGAATAATTGAAATTCGAATAAATTGCAGTTTGAACATTGAAATTTACACTTTTTACTGTGTTGAGTATTTAATTTTGAAACTTTTTCTAATGGAAAATCATCCGTTTGATTTTTCCACGATTGTAAGCATTGCAGTTTGCATATTAAGAATTTAAAGTGCTGAAATTTGAATAGCTTCAAATTAAAAACATTTTTAAATTGTAATTATTCAGATGTTGATTCTTTGAAATATAAACATTGACATTTGAATGATTTACGATTGCAAGGATTATATCATGGATTTTTTTAATTGGAAAATTTACTATTGATTTTTCTCTCATCGCAAGCACTGAAATTTGAATTTTTTGCATTTGGAAGCATTTTCATTTGATTTTTATACAATTGTAAGAATCAAAAGTAGATTTTTTTTAAATACATCGAATTTTTAAAAATTGATTTTTCCAGGTTGAAACATTGAATATCGAATGTCATGAAGGTGAGGCATTGAAATTTACACTTTTTACGATTTTCAGTGTTCATTACAGAAATTTCTCAAAATGGAATCAATTATATCTGGTTTTCTCCAACTGGAAGCATTAGAATTTGAATATTAAGAAGTACAATTAATGTAATTAAAATGTTTTTCAAGTGAATGTATTTTATTTTGATTTTCTCACAACTATGCATCGAAAATTGTATTTTTTCGAAATCTAAGCATTGAGATTCAAATTTTATGGGATTAAAACTTTGAAATTTAAATGGCTTGCAATTTCAAGTATCAAATATTGAATTTTTTCCACTTAAATAATTTACGATAGATTCTTCTGCAATGGCAAGAACTAAAATTGGAATTTTTTGCAATTGCAAGCATTTTGTTTGATTTTTATACAAATAGAAGAATGGAAAATTGATTTTCCTGTAAATGTATCGAATTTTTTTAAACTGAAGCGCTGAAATTTTAAATGTTTTACAATTGCAAGCATTAAATACTGCATTTTTTTGGATTGAGGCATTGAAATGTAAAGTTTTTACCATTTTAATTATTTATCATTTACATTTTTTTAAATTAAAAGCAATTACATTGAATTTTCTCCAAATGAAAGTATTAAAAGTTGATTATTGAGAAGTTAGAATATTGAAATTTGAATATTTTGCAATTAAAAGCATTTTTGTTTGATTTTCTTACAACTGTTCACCGGAAATTTAATTTTTTCAAAATGCTAGCATTTAGAGTGCAATGTTTTAAAATATTAGCATTGAAATCAACTTAGTTTTAAATTGCAAGCACGAAATATTAGATTTTTTCCAAATGTAAAATTTACTATTGATTCTTTTTTATTGAAAACTCAAATTTGAATTTTTTGCAACTTAAAGCATTGAAGTCCAAATTTAATGGAGTTTTGATATTGAAATGTACATTTTTTACTATTTTAGGTATTTAACTTTGAAACTTTTTCTGACAGAAAACAATCGCTTTTGATTTTTCCTTAAATGTAAGCATCTTAAATTAAATTTTTTCGAAAGAAAAGCATTCAGATTCGAATGTTTTCAACTTGAAACACGAATAATTAAATGATCTACAATCGCAGGCATTGAATATTTAATTATTACCGTTTAATAATTTACTATTGATTTTTTTACAATTGCAAACTCTGAAATTGAAATTCTTAATAATCGAAAGCATTTTCGTTTGATTTTCATACAATTGTAAAAATCAGAAATTGATTTTCTTCCGAATATATCAAATTTTGTTTGTATTGAAGATTTGAAATTCAAATATTTTACAATTGCAAGCATTAAATATTAAATGAACAAAGAATTCAAATTCAAATTCCTTGAAAGTGCAATGGTGATATTAAAATTTTGTATATTTGAAAGCATCAAATAATGATTTTTTTCCAATACAATTAATTTACGTGTAATCTTTTTCGAATATTAAGCATTGGAATTCAAATGTTATGAAGTTCAAGAATTGAAATTTTCAAATCGAAGATTGTGAATATTAAACATTGCAATTTTTCTAATTAAAGAACTTTTTTATTTGATATTTCTCCAATTAAAAGCACTGTAAAATACAAATTTGGTCATTGAAAGCTTTGATTAAATATTTTATTTTTTCCAATAGGAAGCCTTGAAGTTTGTATGCTTTCAACTTTTAGTATTAAAATTGAATTTTTCACAATTGTCATTGATTGATATTGAATTTATTTCATTTGAAAAAGTTCGCGAATAATTTTCCCGAATGGAATCATTGAAATTAGAAATTTTTCCAATTGGAAGCATTGAAATTATAAAATTTTTAACTTGAAGGGTTGAAATTTTAATATTTTACAATAAAAGTGAGCGTTGATTATTATATGAATTTTCCAATTTGATTTATTAGCTTGCTCTATTGAAAACATTAAAATTTTGTATTTATTAACCTTTTATCATTCAAATTGAAACATAATTATAAGATTAATGATCTTTTAGATAAGAAAAATCCAAATCTCTTCAATTGATTTTGTATATTGAGTAGAAAGAATAAAATTTCAATGTTTTACAACTGAAATAAACAAATATCAAAATTTTTTAAGCTAAAGCATTCGAATTAAAAAGTTTTCGAAAATTAAATATTTTTTTTCAATCTGGCGCTATCAGTTTTGCATTTTGTCGAATTTCGAACATTTAATTTTAAATATTTTGAAGTTGTTGTTTAAAAATAAAGGCTTTAAAATTTTAAAATTTTGCAATTGGAAGTAATAAACTGAAAAAAATGTCGAACTGAAAAAATTAATTATGGAAAATTAAATGCAATTGGATATTCTCAAATTAGAATCCATGATGTTTGAATAACTTCTAACTGGAAGAAATGAAGTTTCAATATTTGAAAATCGGAAAATTGGATTCAATTTTGAAAATTAAATTTTAAAGGTGTTTAATTGAAAGCACATAACTGAGAATGAATTATTGAAGTTTCATTCTTCAGTTCTAAGCACTAAGTTGTTAAAAATTCCTTATTTCGAAGAATTGAATCATTTTCAATTTCAAGCATTGCTTTCATTTTATTTTTTTATTTTATTTTCATATTTCCATTCATGAGCATTTAGGTTCGAAAATCTTGTGGTAGAAGCATTAGAATTAAAATTTGTTCCAATTGGAAGCATTGCCTATTAAGATTTTTCAAATTTCATGCTTTAAAGTTTGAATGTTTTAAAGTTGAATTCTTAAAATTTTAAATACTTGAAATTGTAAGCATTGAATATTGGATTTTTCTAAATTATGAATTTCCTGTTTTTAGTCCAGTTACGAATATTTATGATTGAGATATTGTCCGATTGCTTTGAATTTGTTTCAATAGTTGAATTTTTATACTTCAATCTATAAAATCTGAAAGTAAGCTTATTCGATTTGGAAATTCACTCAAATTAAATTCTTCAAACGTCTATGATTTTCATTCATCATTTTATTAAATGAAATGCATTCAGCTGCATAGTCAAGGCACATTACTAAAAAATGATAATATTAACATGTAAAACTTTACAAAAATGTTACTAACAAAGACTTTTTTTTAATTTCCAGAAAAGGATCCTTAATACATATTTCAATACAAATATGGCTGCATGACAAAATGCAAGAGAGTCTCTGAAACTACTTCGCATAATAGTCCCATTTACGTGATAATGTTTTCCCTCGCTGAAGGTATAGCTTCCCACTATCCTATTTACATAGGATTTTCTAGGAATTGCAAAATGTACTTTCTCTCTTATGTGACCTCACTCACTATATATCATTTTATAACTTATATTCGTATTGAAGAAAAACCGACTGCAGCAGCTGCAGGGTGAATTTTAACCCAGCGGAATCGCGAACGTTAAGCCATTCCGAGCGCGGATAGCACTCGGATTGGAGGTCTTACGCCGAGAATGAAAACTCTATATAATATAGAGTGCCTACAATGTCCGTGAAGTTAGCACATCAACAATTAAATATCCAACTTTTGTTCAATGGATGAATTTTTGGATGGCAAAACTCAAAAAGGTATCGCGTTTTCAAAATTGGGGTGCTAACATCACGCTGCAGAACAAATTTTAATTTTTTTTCAAAATTTTGTTTACCAATTGTTTGTATGTCGTTAGGATGCGTTTGAAAGCTCACTTTTGACGTTTAGACGATGAAATTGTGTGAGTTATCGAATAAGAAAGTCATTAGCCTCATATTTGTAAGCGGCGCCTTTTCAAGTGATACTGCCTTGCTTTGGTCAGCCGTGACCTTACATACAATATAATGTGTCACCGCAACAATTGTGATACTGAAACTTTCTACAAATCTTCAAATTTTTTGGTTCACCTAAATTTCCGTATATTTTCAAAATTTCTAAGATGTTCGAAATTTCTAAGATGTCCAAAATTTCTAAAATGTTCAAAATTTCTGAAATTGTAAAAATGATCAGAATTTCTGGATTTTCTAAAATTGGTAAAATTTTCTAAAATTTGTACAATATTCAAAATTTGTAAAATATTCAAAATTTGTATTAATATATATTGTATAGTATAAATATTGTATTTCTGGAATTTATGAAATGTTAAAAAAGTCTAATTTCATTTAAATTTCTGAAATTATTATGCAACATTTTTTAATTCCTAACGTCATTTAAATTTCTGAAATTATCAACATTTCTAGAATTTTCTAAATTTTTTAAATTATCAAAATTTCCAAAATTTCTGAAATGTTCCAAATTTACAATACTGTAACATTTCTAAAATTATAGAATCATCCCAGAGTTTCAAAACTTTCAAAATTTCGAAATTTACCAAAATTTCCAAAATGTCTAAAATATCTGAAATTCTCAAAAATTATTAAAATTGGTGGAATGATCAAAATTTCGAAACTATTGAATATTTCTATAATCATAAAAACTTCACAAATTTTCAAAATTTATAAAATTATCAAAATTTCTAAGATTTCTAAAATGTTCCACATTTTTAAAATTTCCAAAATTTCTAAAATTCCTAAAATGTTCCAAATTTACGATACTGTCAACATTTCTAAAATTATAGAATCATCCCAAACTTCCAAAGCTTTTGGAATTTCAAAATTTACTAAAATTTCTGAAATTTCTAAATTTCCAAAATATCGAAAACTTTCAAAAATTAATAAAATTGGTGGAATGATCAAAAATTTTGCAACTCTTGGAAATGTCTAAAATCATAAAAACTTCACATTTTATAAAGTTTATAAAATTATGAAAATGTCTAAAATGTTCCAAATTCACAATATTGTCAACATTTCTAAAATTATAGAATTTTCTGGAAGTTTCAAAAAATTCAAAATTTCGAAATTTGATGAAATTTCTGAAATTTAACAAAATTTTTGAAATTTTTAAATTTCCAAAATGTCTAAAATATCTGAAATTCTAATAAATTATTGAAATGAGTGAAATTATCACAATTTTGAAACTATTGAAAATTCCTAAAATCATAAGAACTTCACAAATCTTCAAAGTTTATAAAATTACCAAAATTTCTAAAATATCTAAAATTTCCAAATTTTTAAGCAGTTTTTAAATTATTAAAATTTCTAAAATGTTCAAAATTGATAAAATCATCAACATTTCTAAAATGTTCAAAATTTATAAAATTACCAAAATTTATCAAAAGTTTAAAATTTCTGAAAATTTTTTAAATTTATAATGGTTTAAATATTTTTCAATTTTCAAAGTTTCTAAATTTAAAGAAATTCTAAAATTTTTATAATTTCTCAAATTTCTATGAAACTCTGATATTTTTCAAAGTTGTATTGTTTTCAAAAAATTTTATTAATCGTATTTACCATACATTTGGCAAGTTTCAGAACTTTCCAAAATTTTCTGAATTCATATCAAAATAGTAATAACGATTCTGAAATTCCTTCATATAAGCAGAAACTATGCCTGTGTTACAAGATATGAATTTTGAAAATACAAAATAAAATGGGCCATTCTAATCATTTCACCGTATTATATAATAATAATATAAAATTTTATGAATTTTAGAAAATTTCAGAAAATTGTATCGTATTACATTTAAGGACACGGCTGACAAAAAAAGGTCACTACCACTTGAGAAGGCGCCTCTGCGAGTGTTTTCTCAGAGAATATAACTATACAATTTTTGGTTAAAAATTGATCTTTTGTAGTTGCAGTTTCAGTTATTCAGTAAAAAATGCATGTATTTTGTTGAATAATCGTCTCTTAGGTTAAAAATTGCACTACACTTTTGAGAAACGTTTTTTTTTCTTTGAATTTTTTTTTAATTCATCTTTTTGCTTGAAATTTTAACAACTATTACATGTTTAGTTGGAAATGTATCTTTTTTATTTGAAAATGCAACTATTCGGTTGAAAATTTAACTTTTTTTTATCAAACTTTAGTTTTTTTATAATTAGTTTCGTTACTTAAAATTTTAACTATTCCTTTTTTGCGTAAAGACTGACTATTATATTTGAAGATGCAACATATTGGATAATTTAAAATTACTGATTTTTAGTCTGACTAGTCAGTTGAATTGACTGATTTAAAAGACACTTTTGACTGTTTTGAGAGTCGTTGAATCCACATTATATGAATCAGTCAAAATTGACTCAGAATCAGTAATTTTTGACTGATTCATATTTGGAGTGTACGCCCTCCAGTTTTTAAGGAGTATTGATAAAAGTTACAGTACGAATGGTTTGTTTGCTTCAAACAAGCAAATTGGTTAGAATACACTTTGTTTTCGGCAAAGAAAACTTATACTTGTTTTTAATAAATCTTGTTTCAATTAAACAAATTCTATTCGATTCAACAAAAATTTCTCCACTTCAAATTCTTTGTTGAACTCAAATATGTTATTTTTTAGATATATGGTCAAACAATTGTTTGCTCATTGAAGACATATTCATTGTTCAATTTACATACGTTCTGTTTGAATTGAATAACAATTGTATTAACTCTAAAGAATTTGGCTCAATTCAAATAAAAACTTGTTTAAATCTCATAAACTGATTTCAAAAAAATTTGTTTAAATTGCATAAACTGCTTTCAAAAAAATTTGTTCAAATCAAACATTTTCCTAAAACTGTAAACCATAGTGTTATATACCCAGAAAAACTTAAGAATATGATTATTATGCGGGCAAAAATATGTGGCTGGACCAAAAGAATATTTCAATTCATTCAAATAAGTTTTTTTTGCTGCTTTGAGAGAAGATGTTGGTTGATCTAACAAAAATTTGTAGTTCACCTAGCCATGAAGGACCAAGCACAATTTACTTTGTAAATGGCTAACCATAGAGTTATGTTATCTTATGTGAATTATTTGGTAGTTTATTTACCTACTCAATATTAGAAGATGATTTCCGGATCACTTATTTTGATGCTTTCAAAATATTTCGGTTGAATCGACCAAATATTCTTCTTCATCCTAGTAGAATGCTCTCTTACATCATCCAGTAGATCCAACCAGAAAATGTTGTTCAACCAATCAAATATTTTTTTAAATCAACAAAACGATTCAACCAAATGCTTCGATTGAAACAAACGAATTTGGTCAACTGCACACAAATTCTGTTAATTTAACCAACATGTTTTCTCAAATCAACTAAATGCGGTAAACAAAAGGATTCTCTTGAATTAAGAAAATTTGTTTTCTGTGTGTGGGACTCAAATCTCTCAGTCTATCCGTGATAATAATGTCATAAAAAAAAAGATTCTCACCATAGATATTCAACCTGGCAGAATGTTTGGCATCTCCTGCTCTGCTACTAGCTGTACACTCGTATTCGCCACCATCTTCTGGCTTTACTGACGAAATGTTGACATGTGAGATGACATCTCCGTACACGGTTACGTACTGGCCAATCAGAAGTCTGTCGTTTTGCGGAAGCGGAAATCCATCCAACAGCCAGGAAATTTGCGGCGTGGGATTACCCGCGGCGCTGCATTTCAGAGAAACCGATGGACCGGGCTGCATTGTCTGTTCGATGAATCTATAGACCAACTGTGGCGCGATCTCTGTGAACAGAAGATAGAGCCACATTACTAAAACCATAAAATGCATCATGCGAGTCCTAATGGATTCTGATGGACTTGTTTCACACGAAGTTTTTTTTCACATTTTACTGTTATCGATTTGTCTATTTCAACTGGTTCCCATTTTTATGTTCTTTAATCATTCAGACTGCTTTCAATTTAATATTCCCGCGTTGGTATATTGTATATCAATGAACAAATTCTTAACTCTTCTAGATAACTAAAAGTGGTTTAGTAGAAATTTAAATTTCAGAGTGAGATATAAATGAAATATCTCTGAATTCTTCTGTTGTTTTTATGTTATATGGAGGATTAAAACTTGAATTTTACAAAGCATCGAATATCGAAGTTTCCTTGAATATAAGCATGGGAGTTCGAATGTTTCGAAGGTTTTACGATTATATTCATTAAATTGAAGGAGATGTTCGGGTGCTGACCATGGTGAATAGTGGGCAAAGATGGTGATTCAAACTTCAAAACAGTGCTGATTACTGGTCAGTAATCTAATAATCAACATTGTTTTGATTCTTTAGTTGAGATCTTCACTTTCAAGCATTAAAGTATGAAAGTTTTGAATTTAAAGCATTGCGGTTTAAATTTTCTTCGATTTTAAGCATCGCATATTGAAATGTTTTTGAAGATTTGAATGTCTACATTTATGGGCATTAAAGTTTTGATGCTCTGTAGTTGAAGCACTGACACTGCAATGTTTTTCAATTTGAGTACTAAAAATTGATTTTTTCTCCTAGAAGCAATGCAATTTGCATATTTTGAAGTTGAATGATTCCTAATTGTAAACATTGGAAATTTATTTATTTTTTCAAGTGGAAGCATTGAAGTTTGAATGTTTTGAAGTTGAGACATTGAAATTTGATTCTTGTCCAATGATGAGTCTTGAATGTCTTGCTGTTGAACATTGAAATTCGAATGTTTGCCGATTCCAAGCGTTAAAATTTAAAAGTTTTGCAGTTGAAGCATTAAAATTTGAACGTTTCAAAGTTGGAGCATTAGAATTTGATTATTTTCCATTTGTTAGCCTTGAATATTGAAATGCTTCAAATTTTAGCATTGGGGCTTGAATCTATTGCTGTTCGAACATTGAAATTTGAATGTTTTTTGATTCTAAGTACCGAAGTTTGTACGTTTTGAAGTTGAACCATTGGAATTGGAATGTTTTAAATTTGTAAGCATCAAAGTGTGAATTTTTTATTTTGAAGGCCTTGATATTGAAATAATTCAAAATTGTAAGCATTAGAGCAAGTTTTTTCCAAAGTTGGAGCATTAAAATTTGAATATTCTCTAATTGTAAACATTTATTTATTTTTTTGAATTGGAAGCATCAACGTTTGAATTGTTAAAGCTAAAGCATTGAAATTTGAATGTTTTGCAATTGAACCATTGAAATTTGAATGTTTCACAAGGATAAGCATCAAATATTTGGTCGGTTCCAATTATAGGAATTAAAGTTTAAATGTTTTTTGGTAGAAGCATTGAAATTTGAAGCTTTTTCTCAATTTTAGGCACTAAGTATTCAAGATTTGGTTATGTTTCAATGTAAAAGCATTCTTTTAATGTTTCAGAGTATTGAATATTAAAATCTTTCCAATTATAAATGTTGAACTTCAACTTCAAAATATTCAAACTTTCGAATATCTTGAAGTTAAAGCGTTGAAATTTGAATTTTTTACAATTGTAAGCATTAAATCTAAGAAAATTTTTAGGTGTTGTCCAGGGTGAATAGGAAATAAAGGTGGCGATTAGAAAATTAAAATAGTGTTGACTACTGGTCAGTAATCTAGTAATCAACACTATTTTGATTCTTCAATCTTCATCTTCACTTGTAAGCATTACAGTTTGAACGTTTTGGATTTTGAGCATTAAAGATTTGAATGTTTTCAATTGAATTCGTTGAAGTTCTCATGTTCTGTAGTTAAAGTATTGCAATTGAAATGGTTTTCAATTTGAGCATAAAAAACTCATATATTTTTTCAACTAAATGCATTACATTTTTTATTTCTCGAAGCTGATACATTGAAATTTGAGTGTTTCCTAATAGTAAGCATAGAACATTTATTTATCTTCTCAAACTGTGAGCATTGAATTTCCAATGAAATAATTAAAAAATTATTTCTGTTAGACTGGTTAATCGAATAAAATATTCTTTATTCGCTAATACCAGTAAAAGCGTTAATTTCTGATGATTCTAGATGAGGCGTTTCGACAAAGGTCTGTGTCCTTATCAAATCATTTTCATTAACAAAAGATCGTCGAAGCTGGGAAAACTCGATATTCTTTAAATATCATTCCACATGTAGTATTATTTATAACTTAACAAATAACGAAGAAATATAATTATAAAATAATGAAAATATATTTACCTTATCAAAAAAATTGAACATAGCTGTAAGTAATTGAAGTAATTCGGGTGTTCAGAGATGAAAAATGTTGATTTGTATTGAAAACATAATAATGCATATTTAAAAAAACCATGCAGATATCAGAAGAGATATATAACTTCCAAAAATATGGATTGCTATTTTAATGTTATTTTTTCAGAAACAAACTTGTAATCAATTAAACATTGTTGAATAACATTGTAGAACATGTTCATAATCTAATATAGAATATTATATAATATATCAAACATAACATGATAAATTTTTATAAAATTGTTATAAAATATTTATAATCCAAATTTTATAATCATATGTCATTATAAAAAAAATTTCTACAATGTTATTCAACAGTGCGTAATTCATTACAATTTTTTGCTCAAAAATAATATTCAAATAGCAATCCATATTGTTTTGTAGGTAATATGTCTCTCTTAATTTCTCCATGGTTCTCTCGAATAAGAATGGTTATGCTTTCAATATAAAGCAACTTTTGTTGTCACTGAAAAACAACATTACTTCAATTATTTTATTCTGTTATTATTAGATTTTTCCGTTGCTTGTTACGTTATAAATAATACTACATGTACAATGATATTTAAAAAAAATATCTTGCTTTTCTAGCTTCAACGATCTGTTGTCAAGAAAAATTATTTGATGAACGACACAGACCTGTGTTGAAACGCGTCACCTAACATCAGATAATAAACGCTTTCAATGGTATTAGCAACTAAAGAATATTTTGTTTTATTCTTATAAGCATTAAAGTTTGAATTTTCAAAGGCAAAGCATTAGATTTTGTATTTTTTGCAGTTGAACCATTGAAATGTGATTTTTTTCTAATGATAAGCCTTGAACATTTAAATGTTTTATATTATAAGCATTGAAGTTTGAATAAGTTGCTTTCAAATATTGAAATTTGAATGATTTCCAATTGTAAGCAACAAAATTTGAATGTTTCGAACTTGGAGGATTGAAATTAAAATGTTTCTCATTTGTTGGCATTGAATATTGAAACGCTTCCAATTTTAGCATCAAGGTTTAAATATATTTCTGCTAAGGCGTTAAAATTTGAATATTTTTCAAGACTAGGTACTGAAGATTGAACGTCTTGAAGTTGAACCATTGCAATTTAAATATTTTTCATTTGTAAGCATTGAATAGTTAAGCGTTTCCGATTACATGCATTGAAGTTTGAATGTTTTTTAGTTGAAGCATTGAAATTCAAAGGTTTTCTTCCTGTAATGATTCAAAATTTATTGATTTCTTAAATTTAGAAGCATTCTAGTATGAATATTTTGTAGTTGAAGCATTAAATTGGTGCCAATTATAAGAATTTGATTGTATGATAGTATGATTGCATGTTTTCGAGTTGGAGCATTAAAATTGGAATGTTTTTCAGTTATAGAAGCATTCAAGTTTGAATGTGTCAAAGTATTGAATATTCCATTTTTGCCAATTATAAGTGTTGAAGTTTGAATATTTCAAAGTTGAAGCGTCGAAATTGAAATGTTTCACAATTGCAAACAAAGTAAGATATGAATTTTATCTTAATTCTTCTGATATTTTTAAGTTACGTAAAGCATTGCAATTTTACCATCTTAAGCAGAAAATATTGAAAATTGTACAGTTGATAGAATCTAAGTTTATATATTTTAATATTGCAACATTTTAATTTCAATATCCTCTAATTGCAAGCACTGAATACTGAAATATTTCCAAGTATGAGGACGGAAGTTTGAATGCTTTGCAGCTGAAGAATTTGTATGTGCATATTTTCCAGTTGGAAGCATAACATTTTTGAAGTTTATAGGTTGCAGCATTCGAATCATTTTTTTCTAATTGGAAGCTTTGTTATTTCAATGTTTGGAAATTGAAGCATTCAATTATAAATTATTTGAAATTAAAATTTTTTTCAAATTGCAAGCACTGAATACCGATATTTTTCCAATTGCAAGCATAAGAGTTTGAATGTTTCAATGCTGCAATATTAAAAATAAATTTCAATTATTTTGAAGTTGAAGCATTTAAATTAAAGTCTTTTCAATTTGAAGCATTAAATATTTAAATGATTTTGATTAGAGGCACTGCAATTCAAATGTTTTGAAGTTTGAAGCATTGCAATTTGAATGTGTTCCAAGTATGGACAATGAATATTGAAATGTTTCCAATTATAAGCATTCATGTTTCAATGTCGTGAATTTGAAGTATTTAAATTTAAAAATTTTCCAATCGTTAGCATAAGAGTTTGAATATTCTGATGTTAAAACATTAAAATTGGCATACTGAAATTTTTACAATTGTAGAAATTGGAACTTGGATATTTTCTGATAGTAAGTATTGGATTTTGAATGTTTATAGTTTATAGGCAATTAAATTTGAATGTTTTGAAGTGAAAGCCTTGAAATTTGAATTTTTTCAACTGAAAGCATTGAATAATTGATGTTTATCCCATTACATACATTAAATTTTCAATTAATATTTAGATGGTAGAAATGACATACTTCAGACCAATCAGTAGAAATTGGATGTTAAAATTTCTTTATTTCTGTCGACGTTTCGAAAACAATCACGTTTTCCTCATCAGGACTTTGAAGTTCCGTTTCCATTTTAAAGTTCATCACATTGTTAATTTTTTCAGAAAATTCTATTCCTCATCTTCATTTTTTGGAGAGAATTGTTGTTACATCTTTTAAAAATTCACATAAATCAATATTCTTCTAAATTTAATAACATGGTTAATTTATTAAAAAGAGTCGGAGCTTCTGTTTCGCTCCTTTTTTGCTACGATACATTCAATAACAGAAATAAAGAAATTTTAACATCCAATTTCTACTGATTGGTCTGAAGTATGTCATTTCTACCATCTAAATATTATTTCTCATTAACTTATATCACTCAGACAAACAACAGCGCTTTAACAACATCATTATTCTAACTTAAAATTTTGAATTTTTTGCAGTTCAAGGATTAAAATTTGAATGTCTTGTAGTTAGAGCATTGATTATTATTTTAATGCTTCTCATTGCAAAGTTTGTATCTTGAATGTTTTCCAAGTGTAGGTACTGAATTTGAATTTTGAATTTATTGAGAAAAAAGCTCACAGGGCTATAAAGCACCTTTAGGAGCTAAGTTTGATGCTAAGTTTGAATGTTTGTAGTTAAAGCCAAATTAGACTCTTCTTCAACTGTAAGCATTGCATATTAAAATGTTTCCAATTATAAAAATTGCAATTTAAATGTTTTGAAGTTGGAGCATTTAAATTTAATTTTTTTTCTAATTGTAGGTATTGAATATTCAAATGTTTCTAAATGTAAGCATAAGGCTTTTAATATTTTGAAGCTAAAGCATTAAAATTTGATTGTTTTTTAGCTGAAGCCTTCAATATTGAAATGTTTTCAGTTGCAAGCATTGAAATTTGAATGTTATGAATTTGAAGAATTCATAATTAAATATTTTCTACTTGCGCGCATCGAATATTGTAACGTTTTCAACTATAAGTATTAAATATTGATCTCTATTTAATTGTAAAAACTAAAAATGTCTGTATTTTCATCCAAATCGCAAGCAATGATGCTTGAGCGCTTTAAATTCAGAGCATTATATTGCAACGCTTTACAATTGTATTCATTGAATATTGAAACGCTTTAAATTATAAGCATTAAGGCTTAAACATTTTGCATATAAATAATTGAGGTCATAATGTTTTTTATTTGAGAGCATGATTAAATATATTTCAATTCTGTCAATTTTTATTTTCAGTAACCAGTTTAGATGGTATAAACCCTCACCATTCGTCATGCCATGGGTCAAGGGTACTCGATTCACTGAAAGCCTGCAAAATCGAAACCATGAAAAGAAGAGTTGAGTTGTATCCAGGATATTCCACACGTGGGTGAATCGCGTACGAGGTGTGAGAACTCGACAATTTAGGAATTCATTCACCACCGCTGAGCTGAATTGAGCATGCGCCACTAATGAACGGACGAAAGTAAAGTGTAACGGTGGTAAGCCGATAATGAAAAAAAAAACGGAAGAAGATAAAAAGAATGAAAAGTAGTAATAGGAAGTTTCATCACCGAAAGAAATCAATACAGTGCAATGCCCATCCATTACTTACCATACCCCGAGCCATTTCCAATTAACTTTCTTTTCCCATTTTAACACACCGTTTCCCAGCCTTTAAGCGCTTCAATTGCAGGATTATTCTCTACAAGAGATCTCGGGAATTTACTCTAGTATTGCATTGTTTTGCACCGATAATTTTCTTCCTTCAGTTGGAAAAATGACGTGCAGCTTTGATGTTGGCACGTTTTCAATTACGGACTGGCTTTCCTGGAAAATTGATTTTCTCTTCCGATTGAATTGTTTTTTCTCCAAAAACAACCAGTTATCGGAAAACAAGCGTAGTTGATTTTGTTCAGTTGTTTTTCAATTGCAAGCTTTTTTTTAATTGCTCTCTGAGTATTAGGCAGATTAAAGAAAATTAGTTTCGAAACTGAAAATGTAGATTAGCCTAAGTTGTACCTTCTTGGACAAAACATTTTTCCCACAAAAATTCAAAATAGGATATGACGCCTTTTTTTATTCAATGGAAATAAATAAATAAATATGAGAATTTGTTCATTGACTAAAAAAGTACAACTTAAGCTACTGTGCGTACTAAGTTTCGAAAATAATTGTTTTGAACAAATAAAATAAATTACCCTTGTGGCTAATGGGTATATAGGTATGTTATGTATTCTGATTTTAAGACTTCAAATTATAGAAAGAAACAGTTTCAAAAAAAAAAATGCAGAACAGAATTTGAAATATATAATCAAAAAACATGCTTTTCTTGAAATCTATTAAAAAAAGCATCCCCCCAGAAACGTGTGGCCTAAATATTAGGGATGTACTAAAGATATCCAAAGTTTAAAAATGAGCATTCTGAAAGATGATTGATAAAGTCAAGGAATATATTCAAATTGTTTATTGTAACTAATTTTTGATTAGAGCTGAAGACAAAATTCAGAAAAATATATTTAAGGTGAAATTATTAATTCAATAATAGTTATCTGAGTTAACATAAACTTGCTTTCTCTTTAGGTGCAAGTTGTAATTCTCATTCAATCCTAATGTTGTATGGCTCATTTTATTCCTTAAAAGATTCTCTACAAATTGGTTCTGTACGTTTTCATGGAAAAATTATTAACAATATTCGAAAAAAGTATATGGTATTAAAATAAACAATCGTATAACTTGATAACATTTTATAAATAAAAGTTTACCAATGCGATTCGTTGAGAATCTTACGAAGAATCGAATAAGCATTACAACATTGGGATTGAATAAGAATTGTTACATTTGCCAAAATAGAAAGAAAAAACGCAAAGCTTTCAATAAATAATAATAAATATACAATTTTTTGCCTTCAGTTTTCTTCTGAAATTAGTTACAATTCATTCTTCTATTATTTTTCAAATCATTTTTAACAATGCTCATTTTTGAACTTTGAGATAACTTTAGTTCATCCTTAACATGTCTTCCTTATGTAAATATAATTTTCAATATTTACGCCGCACGATTTTATTTCTAGTCACATTATTATTGTATTACTACTATTATTGCAATTTATTCTCTGAAAGAAAATTATATTATTTCTTTTTAGTAGATTTCAATTAGATCTTGCTTTAAAAAAAATTTGTTAGTCATTTTTTTTTCAGAAATTCTTTACCATTTTGTGTCGTGATATTTTTTTATGTGATGTAAAAATCTAGTATCCGAGCTTATAATTGAATTTCTAATTACTTTTGAAGATTGACAAGGTAGAAAATTCTAGGTGAACGTGAAATTCGCAAAATGTCAATATGCCATAACAGAACCATCAAGCTACTTCGTAGAATAGAAGTTGATGGTGTTAAATAATATTATCCGAGTAAACGACAAAATTAATTTCCGGACTGTTTCCACAGGTTGTTAATGATTTTATGGTGAAAACATATATTCCTGGGACTGATAGTGGGTCAATCAATATTGTGTGAAATTTATATTTCATGTTTATTCTGTTATGGCTTTTTTAAATTTGATTAACATTATATTGTGAAATAATCTCATAAATTCAAAAGCGGGTGTTTCATGGGGGTCTTGGTAGAGCAGAAAATTGTCTTTTGTTATTAATTTTGAGGTGACATAATTTTGTCAAATTGTCAAAGTACCAAATGTGGAAGAATACCGCAAAAATAATTACCGAAACAGAAGTTTTTAGAAAATTGAAAATTTCCGAAATAAGAGAAATAAATCTGAAAATGTTTATTCCTAAAATTTTGCATTACCGAAATAGAAAATTCTTGAGTTTACTATTTTTGGGAATTTTAAAATGCGGCGAATAAAAAAATGCTATCTTCGGAAGTTTAAAAATTTACCAATTTACTATATTCGGTAATTTAAAAATTTCTCAATTTACTATTTTTCGGCATTTTCGAATTTTTTAATTTTTAATTTTTATTTATATTATTTATTATATTGAAGGGATTTCAAAAAATTTCAATGGACTTTGAGGGATTTCAACCAATTTCTAGACAACTTTAGGGAATAACACATATTTTATTTCAAGAGATTTCTATGGATTTCAATAATTTCAAGGGATATAAAGAAACTTGCCAAATTTGAAAGAATTTTGAAGATTTTAAGTTATTTCAAAAGATTTCAAATCATTTCCAGTGATTAAAAAAATGTTAAGTAATGTCAATGAATTTTGTAGCATTTCCAAATATTTCAAAGGATTTCAAACAATTTCACAAAATTTCAAGAATTTTATAGGACTTCCAGTTATCTCAAAGGATTTACGGGGTTTAAAAAAATTTTAAGCTTGTTTTTACAGATTTTTAAGAATTTCAAGAGATTTCGAAAATTTCAAGTGATTTCAAATAATTTCTTAGGATTTCCAGAGATCGATTTTCAATAGATTCCTAGAAAACTTTGAAGAATATATGAATCAAAATAAATTTTTTAGAAATTCTCAGTGATTCGAAACATTCTGAGGAAGCTTATAGTATGTATTTCAAGAAATTTTACAATTTATAAAGAATTTTATTCATTCTCCACAAAATTGCGAAGATTTTAGAAGATTTCAAAAATGTCGAGGGATTCGAGAGGTGATTTTTTAGTGTACAAATATATCAAGGAATCTCAAAAAAATTTTTCAAGATTACTGCAATTTAGCAGCACCTTCACGCATTCGAAGATCAATTCAAAGATAAATTTATTTTAGTTTCTTTTCAAGGGGTTCCATTCGATTTTAAAAAATCAAGGCCATTTACATTTTTTTCTGTATTAATTTTATTTGTGCAAAATCGCGATTTTTGTGTACTTCCACTTGAGATTATGATTCGTCTAGAATTAATCGTTCCTTTGTAGATTGTCTACTATCTACATTAATTCGTTCAATATTTTTGCATGATTTATTCCAATTTATCCCATCAGCGTTTCCTACATAATGATTTTACATTATAAATTTCTTATAATTGTAGAAAAATTAGAGAAAATTCATTATGGGCCTATACTGACTGCCTTGTAATATTTTTTCGTTAGGGCAGTTTGCAATTTTGCATAAAAGTCATCTTCGTTTCTTCCTTCGATCTCAGCTGTTTGTGTTACCTAATTTATTTGAGAGTTTTTTTAAATACTACATATTATTATTATTGATATCGAAGTAATAATAATTAATAACAATCCATTATCACCATTTGATCGCAGTCTACTTGCTTGCTTTACTCCTTCTACCAAACTTTCTCTTATGTAGCTGAGAGATCGAAAAATGCTGTCATTGAACCTTGCCAGCAACGGGATGCTTTGCACTAGTGAGGACTAAAATAGGAAAGATCATTTTTTAATCTTGCAGTTAGTAATTCAGAAATATAATATTCAAAAACTGCGTTTTTTGAAGATTTGAACAATATTTTACTTGTTCTAATTAGTTGAAAATTAGAATGTGTGCGATACATTAGTTGTCACCATGAGTTGAAAATTAAAAGTCTCTTGCAGGTTATGAACAGACTCATCAAAATTCAACTGCAACAGTTGTAAGTGTCCTTATCATCAGTCATTTTGAACTGTCATAGAACAATAAACAGACTGGTCCTACTTAAATGGCAATTATTGCTACATGAGCCAGATCATAGTTTATCTTTAATACATTGTATCTGAAAATTCAAAAACTTGCAACATTCAGAACTTGAACTTCAATGAGAAGAAACTTTCAAACATAAGGAGAATTTGGGTAGAGGAAGCAGGTAGACGGCGACCAAAAGGGCATCGCTCAGAAATTCCTAAGCAACCCTAAAAATCAATTGGGGAAGCTTCTTGAGGCACGAGCCCCTAAAATTGTATCATATGAAAACTGATGAATAATTGGCGCAGATTGAAATAGCTCTTTGACATGAATTACTCAGCACCTACGACGAACACAGGAGTAACGGGGAGTTTGTCAGAGCAAACTAGAAGCACTAGAATGCGAAGCATCACCAAAACCACGGGAACCTCGTTAGCGTATGCAAATCCGTGGACTAACTATCCCAACGAGCTGCGGGCTATCCTGCTTAATGTTCACTCTATGCCCTTCAGCTTAGAAATCATACAACCGGGAAGAATCTTAATTCCATGGTAATAGTTTCCTCGAGCAATGTGAATTTCTCTTTGAAACCGAAATTCTACGTGTCACTTGAATAAGTAGATAGTATTTTGTTAGGGCTTGTTGGAGTGTGAATCCTACCCAAATCTGGAAATCTATGCACAAAGCGATTCTCGCTTCGCACACGTCAAAAGACCTCATTGATAATGTAAGACTGTCGGAAACAATTGGTAGGTGCACACACAATCCGGAAGGATTTCTCTCAGCTTACACAATTCGATTAAGCAAGAAGCCATCATACAAAAATGTTAATTTGAGAACTAGGGGCAATATCTAAACTGCAGTTTAAAAAAAGTTTTTCTATAAAGCTGATTTTTGGAATTGAAACTGTGCACTCAAACAATTTAACTCAGTAAACTTAGTAAATTCATAAAATTAGTAAACTTAGTACTACTTCCTGAACTCAAAAAAAGATCGCAGTTAGAAAATAATATCCTGATCGGTCTTTATTTCTTCTTAGTATGAATGTCATAGTTTCTTCATCTGAAGTGAGAATATCAAAACCTCACAAATATTGGCTTTAGAATAGAATCCCCTAAAAATAGTCTAGAATTTAAAAAGGACTCCAGCTTTTACAACATGGTCTAACTCTGCCGTAGGTCTTCACATGATAGAAAGAATTGTTTAGGAATTTATGCAAATCACTAAAGGGTTTCCAAAAATGGATTTGTTTCTCAAAAAGATATCCAAATATTGAAAATAGTGTTTGGATGCATCTTTTCGTAGGTATTGATTTTTCGTGAACTTTGAGGTGCGAGTAACTTTGGATAACTTTAGGGTTTCCAAACGATGATTACTTAAGAAATGGAAGATTGAATGGTATAAACTTTCTCGATTAATCAAGTTGTCTCGAAATTCATTCCTTTTGTTCCAGAATCGATAAAATAACATGGCTAACTATATCAACGCTGAGATGCTCAACGAATAATGAATCAAGATTTGAATAAAGTTACTTCTTATACCTCAAATAGTAAGTAGGTCTTCAGAAGTTTGTACTCGAATCGCGTTCTTTAACCTTCTCCGGCTGATACAATTTTTTGATTATTTGCTCTTTTCACAAATAATTATCCTAATTTTTTTCCTAATCAGGGAATTTTAGTTTGAATGTTTTGAAGTCATGGCATTGAAATTTGAATAGGTTTTAGCAATAAGCATTCAAAATTCAGGTGTTTCCAGTTATTAGCATTTAAGTATGAATATTTGTAGTCTCCTAACTATAAGAATAGAATATTGATATATTTCTAATTATGAGGATTACGATTTGAAATTATTTTAGTTAAATCATTACAATTAGGTATTTTCACTTCTCTACCAGCTAACTTCACTTTGACGAGTGCTGAGGGGAAAACAATGGCACCAAATGCATAGGACAAAACTTTTTTTTTGTAATATCATCGTAATAAATGATAGTTTCAATCATTTTTCTATTTTACTGATTAGTTCCTGAAAAATCAAAACTTATTTCTAGACACATGTATGTAGAAAAAATCGTTTTTACAAAGATATTAACAAAATAGGCAAAAAATTGACCGAATACCATGCATTTGGTCCATTTTTCTTCCTTAGCACTCAACAAAGTGAAGTTAACTGGTGTTCAAGTGAAAACACCTGTTTTCAATGTTTTTTAATTGTAAGCATGGATGTTTTTTCCACATGGAAGAAGTGCAGTTTGAATGTTTTCTTTTTTTTATCATTAGAAATTTAGTGGTTTTTTTAAATTGGAAGCATTGAAGTTAGAATGTTTCGAAGTTGAAGCATTCCAATTTAAACGCTTTCCAATCGTAAAAATTGAGTGGTGAAATTTTTCAATTATAGGCGTTGAAATTGGCATGTTTTCCAATTGAAATTTGGATGTATTCCAGTTGTGAGCATACAAAATTGATTAATTTTTCATGATTAGAAGCAGTGCAGTTTGAATGATTTGAAGTTGAAGTATTGAAATTTGAATATTTTCCAATTGCAGGCAATGAAAATTGAAATTTTTCTTAAACTGAGCATTCAAGCATGAATATATGTAGTTGATTCATTCATATTTTCATTGATTTCTTAAATAGAAAGTTTGAAGTTTGAATTTGTAGTTTGAATATTGAATAGATTCATTATGATAAATGGAAATTAAATTTTTTCTTCTTTTTTTCAAATTTTAAAGCTTTTTCGGCTTTCAATCGTGTACGAAACTATGAATATTGCCGAAGTTTCGTGAAAAACAATAATTTGAAATTCGAATGTTTTTTAATTTCAAGAATAGAATACTGAAATTTTTTCAGTTATGAGCATTAAATTTCGAATGTGTTCAATGTTAGCATGCGAAATTATTTAATTATTCAGAATTAAAAATAGTGCAGTTCAAATAATTCGAGGTTGAAGCATTGAAATTCGAATCATTTTCAATTGTAGACTTTGCATATAAAAATTTGTTGAACTATAAGATTTGTAGTTTGAATTTTTCTGAGTTGAAGAATTGAAATTTCAATGTTTTTTAATTGCGAGCATTGGATAATAAAATATTTTTAATTATAAGCCCTAAAGTTTGATTGTTTTGTAGTTGAAGTATTTGAATGTTTTTCAATTGTAAGAGTGAAACATTTATTTATTTATTTACTTGAAAACTGTGCATTTTTATTATTTTGAACTCTAAGAATTCATATTTGAATTTTTTCTAATTATAATCATTAAAAATTATGAAAATTGAAGTAATTCCAATCACAAGTATATTATATAAGTATACTAATGAATTTAAATCTGAATGTTTACATGGTCAAAATTCAATACTGAAATGTTTTCAATTACATATAAGAATTGGAATTCTAATGTTTTTGAATTAAAAGCATGAGAAATTGGTTTATTTCTTTAGATTGGGAATTTGAAGCTGAAGTTTAAGTATTTTAAAATTCCAGAATTGAAGATTGAATGTTTCAAAATTATAAGTATCTAATAGTGTTTTTTTCTCAAATCATACATATAAGTTTGATTATAATCAAATTGCAAGCCGGGTAAATTTTTTTTTATTAAATTGGAAGCAATGAGGTTTTAATTCTTTTATCTTGGAACAATAAAATTGGTATGTTTTCCAATTTATATAGTTGAATACTAAAAGTTTCACAATTATAAGCATTCAAGTTGGAATTTTTCGAAGTTTATGTATTAAAATTTAAGTGTTTTTAATTGCGAGCATCGAAGTTTAATAATTTTCAAAAATTAGAAGCAATAATCTTTGAATGATTGTGTTTGAAGCATTGAAATGACAATGTTTTCTAATCTTAAATTTGATTCTTTTCACAAATACCTTTGACCAAATCCATTTCAAATCAGGCAGGTTCTACATTTGAAGTTGCAGAATCTCTTGGGGACAAAATATGTTGTTTTTAGAGGAGATTAGGCGATAGGTACTTTTGCGATTAGTTAACAAAATTTTTTTTTACAGAGTTATGCGTATTTGAATTTTTGGCTTTGTTTTTCAAAAAAACCTAAATTTTTTCTTTAAACTCGTATAACTTTTAGTCTAATTTAGATATTTACTATTTCTTTTCAGTTTCTGGTAGAGTTTACCGCTTTATATCGAAATCCGCGAAGAAATTTAAAAAAATCTTCAAAATGAACCAAATGGCGGCAGTTTTTCTGAAAATGTTAAAAGTCGATTTTCTGAAAAAAAAACACACTTATATTATTTGCCAATTTTTTGTTTTTTTTTTTGTGGGCCAGATAATTTTTTTCATATTATTGAATTTTTGCATTTTTCTTGAAAACAACAACAGATACAACAACATTCTCAGAGAATAGTTTGCACATTTAAAAAAGTTCTACAAAAAGTTCTCTTACGCACTTATGATATCTTGTACCATTTCCGGGAAAAATAAAAAAATTCAAATTTCATAAACAAAAAAATGTCTTCATTCCTGGCTTATGGAAACACCCACCATTTTTGTTGAATATTAATCCAGGTATTATTTATTTATTTTTTAAACTCAGATTCAGATGAAGTTTTTATACATTGTTGGAAAACACCTGGATAAATCTGATATATATTTAAATATATTGAAGATAAAAACTTTTCAGTCAACAAATTTCTTGTATTGGCATTCATTTTGTAACTCAAATAGCGAAAAATTTCAAAATTCGAATTTATGAAAAATGATTTTCTGATGATAAAAATTGTTCAGCCTACATAAAACTAACATAGAGTTCTCCTCATATGAACATATATATTATTTTAATATTTAACAAAAATGGTGGGTATTTCCATAAGCCAGGAATGAAGACAATTTTTCGTTTATGAAAATTGAATTTTTCCATTTTTCTCGGAAATGGTACAAGATATCATAAATGCGTAACAGAACTTTTTGTAGAACTTTTTTAAATGTGCAAACTATTTCCTGAAATTTTTTTGTACCTGTTGTTGTTTTCAAGAAAAATGCGAAAATTCGATTTTATGAAAAAAAATTCTCCTGCCCACAAAAGTTATTTAGCCCGCAATAAACTCACAAGGTATTTTGCTTATGATAGTAGAAATTGAACAAAAAATTGGCAAAAAATATAAAAGTGGGTTTTTTGAGAAAATCGACTTTTAACATTTTCAGAAAAACTGCCGCCATTCGGTTAATTTTGAAGATTTTTTTAATTTATTAGTGGATTTCGAAAGAAGTCGGTAAACTCTACCAGAAACTGGAAAGAAATAGTAAATATATCTAAATTAGGTCAAAAGTTATACGAGTTTAAAGAAAAAATTGGGGGTTTTTTGAAAAACAAAGCCAAAAATTCAAATACGCATAACTCTGTAAAAGAAATTTTTTTCACAAATCGCAAAAATACGTATCACCTAATCTCCTCTAAAAACAACATATTTTGTCCCAAAGAGATTCTGAAACTTCTAGTGTAGAACCTGCCTGATTTGAAATGGATTCGGTCCTTTATTGTTTTAATTTTTCATCAATAAAAAAAAAATATTCACGATTTTTTTTAGTTGATAAAAAGTAAATTATTAAGTGTGGTTAAATAAAACTTTTCATGAAACCTTTGCTGATGAGATTCGAAATAGATAGAAATACTGAAATTTGAACATTTTCAAATTGCGAGCATTCCATATTGACATGTTTTCAATTATGAGCATTGAAGCTTATATTTTTTGTGGTTGACGCACTGAAATTTTGATGTTTTTAAATTGTAACCGTACAAAATTTATTAATTCTTTTATTTAATCAGATGCAATGTAGTCTACTTGTTTTGAAATTGATGCATTAAAATTATAATGTTTTCCAATTGTGAACATAAAACGTTCATTCATTTTTCTCAAATTAGAAACATTGATGGTTGAGTAATTGTATTCGAAACATTAGAATCACAATATTTTCTAATTGTACATTTTATTCTTTTCACAAAGACCTTCAATTTCTCACGTCCTTATCAATAGAAAAAATTTCAAATGCTCAGAAATGCCGACTTTTCGCTTGATTTGATCAGGCAAGATTAGAACTAATCAAGTATTTTTATTGAGAAAAATCTTGGTCTCTGTCAGAGAAAAATGTCAACTAGCATATTAGTTTTATTGTTTTGGAAATTGAAGCTTCAGAATTTGAATGTTTCGAAATTTCAAGATTTGAATACTGAAATGTTTTCAATTATAAGCATTAATGTTTGAATAAGCATCAATTCCAAGTATGGAGTTGATGTATTTTTCGAAATTTTTAGCACTGCCGTCTAAATTCTTTGAAGCTTAGGCACTGAAATTCGACTGTTTCCTAATTGCATGTATTGAATATTACAATTTTTTCAATTATCGGCATTGAAGTTTGAATTTTTCCTGGTTAAAACACTAAATTCTTGATGTTTTTGAATGTTATCCATACAAAATTAATTTTTTTTAAATCGAATCCAATGAAGTTCAAATGTTTTCAAGTTGTAACATTGAAATATGAATATTTTCAAATTTTCAGAATTGAATACTTAGCATCAATGTTTGAGTAATTTTCAATTTGAAGTATGAAAAATTTATTTATTTTCTTTAATTGGGAATGTTTCCAATTATGAGCTTTGAATTTCAAATTTCTTCTGATTGAAGCATGAAAAATTGATTTATTTTTCTAAATTGGAAACGGTGCTATTTAAGTGCTTTTAAGTTGAGCCACTGTAATTTGTAATTTTTCAAATTATACGCGAGCATTGAAGTTTGAATGTTTTTAAATTGGAAGCATAGAAATTTGTTGGCTTATTTCTTTGAATTGGATTTGTCAGCCGAAGTTGGAATATCTTAATATTGGAAAACCCAACATTGAATGTTTAAACTTGTAAGAATTGAATACTAAAATATGTTTAATCAGAAACTATAAAGTTTGAATATGTTCCAACTTCAAGCATGTACAATGTCTTTCTTTTTTATTCAATTGAAAGCAATGAAGTTTGAATGTGTTCAAGCTGAAGCGTTGAAATTCAAATGTTTTTTCTTTAAATTATCAACCATATGCTTTCAATTACAAGTATAGAAATTTAGAAGCTTTTGCAGTTGAAGAATTGGAATTTGAATTTTTTTCAATCGTAAGTATGGAAAATGGATTCGCTTCTGAAATTGAAAATTTCAATTTTGAATGATTTAATATCCAAGCATATTCTAGGATAGAATAATGATAAATACAATATAATAACATATTTATATAATATATAATATGATAATAATACCGTCACAATACCTTCTTTATCATTATAAAAACATATTCGCGATTTTGATTAGTCAATAGAAACTGTTCTATCAAATTTGGTCAAATGAAACTTTTCTTGACACCACTGCTGTTGAAATTCCAAATATATGTATAAAAATATGAACTTTTCATTTGGTTTGGTCCGACAAGATTAGAACTACTACACTATCTTTATCGGAAAAAATCTTGGTTATTGCAGGAAAAAATGTCAATTAATATATTAGTTTGAATGTTTTCTGTCCGAAGCATTGGACATTCAATCAGTTTCAGTTTTAGGAATTGAATACTGAAATTTTTTCAATTATAAGCATTCAAGTTTAAATATTTTGTAGGTGAAGTATTGGAATTGAAATGTTTTTCAATTGTACGCTTTGAAAATTTGATAATTTTTAAAAATTAGGAGCATTATTGTTGGAATGATTGTTTGCCTAGCGTGAACATTAAAATGATTTCGAATCATTAATATGATTACTTCAACAAATACCTCCAGGGTCTCACTTCATTATCAATGGAAAAAAAATCATGATAATACTTAGTTAATAAAAAGTGATTTCTGTAATTTACTTAAATAAAACATTGCTTGACACCTCTGCAGGCGAAATTCCAAATATTCAGAAATACCAACTTTTCGCTTGAATCAGAAAAGATTAGAACCAATAAAGTATTTTACTAAAAAAAAAAAAAATCTTGATCTTTGCCGGAAAAAATGTCAATTAGCGACCATAAGGTGAGCAATGTGCACGAGACCAGAAACAGTCAAGCGGTGATGCGTGAAGGTTGTAATTGGTAATTATCGACGAGCTCATCGAATCGAGGGTACAACACGTATTGCGAGATACTCGGAAACGTGATGCTCTAAAAGAGAGGAAAAGAATGGAATTGGTTTAGGGGTAGGTGTGGATCACTCAGCCAGACATGTGGTGGAAAATACTAGTACTTTAGGATAGAGTACCGCGCAAATCGAAAATGGATCACAAACGAAAGTCCTGCTGCATTAACCGCTGGCTGCATAAACCGATCCATGTAACCATTTACTCCGCAAACAAGCTCAGCACTTCGATGTTTTAGCGCTCCGCACGAGAGTGGGTAGAAATCAGCAAATTTTTTCAGATCTTGATGATGAATATTATACTCAAAGACCACGGTGAAAAAAATAAAGGAAAAACTGGATTTGCTGACCCTAATAAAAATAGGTTCAATAAGGGTAAATTTGATAAGGGGGTTCTTGTAATAAGGAGATCATTTTGAAAGGAAAACAAATTAGTTATTAATTTTTTTATTACAATTTATTTATTCAGCCGGAAAAAGATGCCATTTAGCATATAAGTTTGAATGTTTTGAAACAGAAGCATTGAAATCTGAATGTTTTCAAAATTTAAGGATTAAATACTGAAATGTTCTCAATGACATATAAGCA
The DNA here is from genome assembly GCA_932178445.1 of Andricus quercusramuli. NCBI lineage: Eukaryota > Metazoa > Arthropoda > Insecta > Hymenoptera > Cynipidae > Andricus > Andricus quercusramuli. The sequence continues at coordinate 54,036 of CAKNXH010050839.1, forward strand.
ATAAAGTTTGAAAGCTTTTCAATTGTGAGGATGAAAAATTCATTTTTTCTTTTAGAATTGAAAGCTGCGCAGTTTTAATGTTTTCGATTTGGAGAATTGAAATCCAAATTTTTTCCAATCACAATGATTGAATATTGAAATGTTTCCAATTAAAAGCATTGAATTTAAAATATTTTGAATTTGAATGATTTACATTCATACTTATGATGAGTATTATATTCAAAGTCGACAGTGAAAAAAGTAACAGAAAAACTGGATTTGCTGATCTTAATAAAAAGAGGGTCAATAAGGGTGATTGCGATAAGGGGGTTAGTGTAATAAGGAGAACATTTCGAATGAAAAACAAATTAGTTATTAATTTTTGTATTACAACATAATTATATCTCTCATTATTTGTAGAAAAATGATGTCCGTAATTATTAATTGCTTCAATTAATGATTTTTTAAGAAATTGAGATGCGTTTAGAAAACTACAATTCGTAATTTTGTCATCTGGTTTTTCGATTTTGTTTTAGGAATGAAGTAAGATATTATATATTCCTTGAATATCCGTTGTTTTTTCAAAAAATTTATATTTTCATCATCTTAATGATAAATTACAACATATTAAATAACAATAAGTCTGAGAAGTAACTGTAATATCTGTTTTTATTATTTATTTTTTATTCTGAAATTCAAAAATCTGTCAACAGTTTGGGGTTAGTTGGAGAGGTAAATAAACCTCATTTTTATAATAAAATGTAAGTAGATAATAATAGTTAAAAAATAACTTTCTAATATACATATCCATTGACACAGACAAGATTTTCTTAAATTAATTTAGAAATCGTAAAATTCAAAATGTTCAATTCATTGTTACAAAAGTAAAAGCTTGTAAAATTGAATTTTTTTGTTTTTTTACACGTCTCAAACTCGCAATTATGAAGGGGCCAATTAAAAGTAGAAACATGAAAAGTCAACTCAACTGTTTCTGGTTTGGAATAAAAATATTTTTTTGTTAAAATATCAATTATTACATTTATCGTTGAAAATTCGCAGTTTTCTTCGAAAATAAATTTTTTAAATTGAAAATTCAAGTTTCCTTTAATTTAACATTGATCTTTTCAGCTGAATATGCACGTGTATTGTGAAAATTTGTGTTTTTTCATCATTTTATTTGAAAAATCATCTCTTTCATTCAAAATTTAACTATTTTTTCCAAATATATCTTTTTTTAAATCAAATATTTAACCTTAAAACTGTTCTTTTTGTTGAATATAACTGTTTCTTATTTGAAATGAAAAAGATTTTGTGGTAGAATTATGAACTATCAAGTTTTTTGTTAAGAATTCGATTCACTGGTTGAAATTCTAACTACCTTATTGAATATTGAACCACTGCTTTGTTAAAAAATCATTTTTTCATTCAAGATTCAATTTTTTCCTTGAAAATATATTTTTTAAATAGAAAATTGAACTTTTTTAGAGGGGAATTTGAATATTCGATTCGAAAGTTATTTTTTCTAGATAAAATTAATCTATTTAGTTCAGAATTTACCCTTTTCGTAAAAAATTTTACTATTTTGCCAGAGAATTAAACTATTTGGTTGAAAGTCAAATTTTTGCAGAAAATCCTTTTTTCGGTGGAAATTATTCAGTTTTAGTTAAGTATTCCACTAATTTGCTGGAAATTTAACTACCTATTCAAAAAAAAACTTTTTCGTTTAAATTTATATTTTCTGGTTAAGAATTCAACTTTTCCGCCAAAATCGGTCTCTTTGGCTTGAGTTTGTTGAGATCTTGGTAGGTTGAAAATTGGGTTATTTATTCAAAAATTAAACTTCTTTGTTGAAAATTCGTACGTTTTGCTCGAAAGTTCAACCATATGGTTTGCAAAGCAACTGCGTTTGATTGAAATTTTTCTGTCGAAAAAAGATTACTTTTTTACCATAAACGATGAATTTTTAACCGAAAGGACGAATTTCTAACACAAAAATTGAATTTTGTTAAAAAAAATGACTTCAACAAAATTGTTGAATTGTCCACAAAATAATTAAACTTTTGACAAAATACATGAATTGTCAACCAAATAGTTGAATCTTCAACTAAAAAATAATAAAATAAGTTTTCAGCCAAAATTGGAACAGGTAAATTTGCAGTTGAAAAAACTAACTTTCAGCTAAAAAATTAATTATCAAACAGTTGAATTCAACAAAAAAAAAAAAAAAAGAATTTTTAACAAAGGAGTTGGATTCTCAACCAAATAGATGAATTGGAAAGAAATCATTCTCTAATCGCATAGATGATCTTTAAACAAAATATTCAAGTTTTCAAGCCAAAATGTCAAATGTTTTAGAAAAAAATTCACTTCTACACAGAAAAAAAAAGAATTTTCTACAAAAGACTTTATTTTCAATTAAGAGAGGTGAAATTTCAACAAAATAGTTGAATTTTTAACCAAAGATAGAATCATCAAATTTCTAGTTTAATGAGCTAATTTTCAAATTATAAAGGGAAAATTTTCAACCAAATATGGAATAGCTATATTTCCAGATAAAACAATTAATTTTCAACCTGACCAAAACTGAATTTCCAATAGGATAGTTTTTTAAAATAGATAGTTCGATTCTTCACCAAATAGTTGAATTTCTTAACAAAGTACTTTAATTTTGGAAAAAGGTGAATTTTTCACAAGAACGTTGGATTACAACCAAATATTTGAACTACATTGAAATAAATAATTCTTTATAAACACTTTTATAACAGAATCTTATGATTGTAATTAAAAGCTTTTGACGTTATGAAAAACACAACAGTCAGGGTTTTTGGCAAGACAGTACTAGTTCATAAAAAAATTAGACAAAAAATGAAAAAAATGATCACAATGTGTATTTGTCAACAAAAATTGTTTATGAACATTAATGTTCATAATTATTATGAACACTTAGAGGAAAAGCCGTCTCAAAACAAAAGTATCGTTCTCTTGCCTGTTTTGTTTCGAGCTACGTGAATATCTTTTCTAACCAAACAGAATTATTTGGCTGCAAGATAAGGTGAATTTATTCGCATGATGGTAATTTTTGCTGCAAAACAATTGCTTTTGAGACAAATGAAAATCCTCTCAACCTCAGATTCACGCTTCGTCATTTTTCGTCTGCAATCTCGTTAAGGGTAAGGCTAATTCTTCATTTGAGGGATTTGAGGGAAATCCAACAGATTTGAGGGATTTCCTCCATTGTGAAGAGTAGAGATCTTCGAACAAAAACTGCACAAATTCAGAAAGTGATTCAGATAGAGGCAACTCTCAATGTACAATTGGAAAAGGTGTTTAAGACTCATGTAGTGGGTATTCCAACCTACAAAACTCACCTCAAAAAATTGGTTTCGAATGCTGGCGCACCGAAAGGATGTCAGGAGGCAATTTTTTTCCCCACAGGAAGCACATATCCATATTTGAGGGGGAAAGTCCCTCCGG
>CAKNXH010050840.1:0-15215 GCA_932178445.1 Andricus quercusramuli
TTGCAGTGATGTTGTATTCGGACGGAGCCGAGAATTCGATCAAGAATGTCGTTCGTTTCTCGAAGTCCTGGAGAACAATGTCAGGCCTCGACTGCGCAACGGAGCCTGCTGCCCGAAAATCAAAGTTCCAGAAAATCTGGCACTTCTCGTTTCGGACAATTGACTCTACAGGGTGTCCCACCACCTATGAACATGCCGGTATTGGGTGATAGAGGACAAAAAAAGAAACAGAAAAGTCCTCTGGCAAAACTTGATCCGGGCCTTAGTTTGGGCACAGTAAAGCTTCAAAGTTGGGCATAATGAACCAATCAGAATCGAGCTTTGGCAACCACTTGTTAGTCTCACACGTGTTAAGATAGTGTGTGTGCTGGCGGTTACCTTCAGCTCTCGCAAAAATTTCACATCGTTGATCTTTGATTGTTTCTACAAGACGCGAAATTCAAGCCTTTAAATTTTTTAAAATTTTTAGTTGTTCTTGCAAACGTTTATTACCGTCCTAAAAATAACATAAAATTTGCTCAACCTAAAAAAGATGAATTTCAATTTAATACAGAACTTTCCTGACATTTCATGTAAGGAAACCAACAAAGATGTTTAAAATTCAGAAGACCAAACGAACTTTTGTTCTTCAGAATCTTTATTTCCTTAAAAATAACCAACAAGTTGAGAATAAAACATCACATTTTGAACCCCTGAAAGTAATCCTTTGAGATTCTTTCCATAAATTCTGTTACCTTAATTGTAACAAAGTTAAAAATATTTAAACATGGAAAATCCAAACGAACTTTTGTTCCTTAAAAATAATCTACAAGTTGAAGATAAGGAAATACATTGTACACACCCAAGAGTAATTCTTTGTAATTCATTGCAAAATTGTTGTTACGTTTATTTAACAAAACCTTCAAAAAATTGAAACTGAGTAAACCAAACAAACTTTCATTCTTGAAAATAAATCATCAAGCTAAAGATAAGAAAACTCCTTTTAAAAACGCAAATAAATTATGTGCAACACATTAATGCTGCAAAAAAAATTTAATGAACAAAATAAATACAAATAAACAAAAATAACACAATAAAATGATATAACGATAAAAGATGAACATTAAATAAAATAAAAATTACGCACAAGTCGATGAAGATAAAATTTATTTAAAGTTGCTAAGTATCAAGAACTTAGGAAATCTTGAAATCAAACTACTTTAAGAATTACTTTTGGGTGTCCAAAATGTATTTTCATCTTAGACTTTTTTATTTATTTTTAAGAACGAAAGTACGTTTCGTTTAACCATGCTTTAATTTTCTTTATTTTGTTACAATGAATGTAACAGAAATTTTGTAATGAATGGAGAACTCTTAGGTGTTATAAATATGTTATTTTATTTTTTACTTGTTTGTTAATTTATAAAAACAAAAGTTCGTTTCGTTTCCCGAGCTTTAGATTATTTTATTATTTATGATAAATTTGAAAGAAAAAAAGGTTGTTTGATTCTCCGAGTTCTTAATTTTTTTGTTGGGTTTGGAAACATTGAATGTAACAATAATTTTTCAACGATACGCAAAGAATTAACTTTGGGGATTCAAAATTTATTTTATCGTATTGTTAGAATTGTTCATTTAATTCTTAAAAACGAAAGTCGCTTGGTTTATGCCAGAAATAAAAAAAAAGAAACTAAAACTACTTTTGGGGGTTTAAAATTGCTTTACATTTCTTTATTGTTTTTGCTAAATTAAATGCAAAAAAAATTGTTTGTTATTTTTAAAGAATTAAAGATCGTTTCGTACAACGACATTAAAATTTTTTTTTAGTTTCGTTACATTAAATGCAACAAAAATGTTACAATGAATCCCAAAAATTACTTTTTTACAATTAATGTAACAGAATTTATGAAAAAAATCGCTAAGATTTTTTTTGGGGGGTTTCAAATAAGTTTTTTCATTGTAAACTTGTTGGCTATTTTTCAAGAACCAAAGTTCGTTAGAATTTCCCATGTTTAATTATTTTTAACTTTGTTACAATTAAGGTAACAGACTTTATGAAAAGAATTTCTAAGAATTAATTTTAGGGGCTCAAAATGTACTTTTTTATTTTCAAATTGTTGGTTATTTTTAAAGAACTGAAGATCGTTTCGTTTCATGAGCTTCAAATTTTTTTTAGTTTCGTTCAAGTAAATGTAACAAAAACTTTACAATGAATCCAAAAAATTACTTTAGTGGGAACAAAATGTATCTTTTGATTTCACCGTTGTTGGTTAAGTTTAAAGAACAAAAGTTCGTTTGGATTTCCCAACTTCAATTATTATTAACTTTGTTACAATTAATGTAACAGAATTTATGCCAAAAAATCGCTAAGAATTACTTTCGGGGGTTCCAAATCTGTTTTTTTTTTTCATTGTACGTTTGTTAATTATTTTTAAAGCACAAAAGTTCGTTTCGTTTTCCGATCTTCAAATTTTTTTTAAGTTTCGTTATTATTACACTAAATGTAACAAAAATTGTGTAATAAGTTAGAGAGAAGTACTTTTGCGGCTTTTAAATGAGTTTTCTTATTATTAAATTGATGATTTATTTTCAAAAACGAAAGTTTGTTTGGTTTCCTCAGATTCTATTTTTTGTTGGTTTTCTTAATATTTTTCTTACAATTTTTTTTTCTAATAAAAAATTTATTAAAAATTTGCAACGAATTGCAAATAATTACTTTTGGGGTTAAAACATTTGTTTTTTCATCTTAGACTTATGTTGGTTAGTTTTAAAGAAGAAAAGTTTGTTTGGATTTCTCATCTTTAACTATATTTTTAACTTTATTACAAATAATGTAGCAGAATTTTTGCAATGAATCGCAAAGAATTCTTTTGGAGGTTCAAAATGTGTTTTCGATTTCTAAACTAGTTGCGTATTTTTAAAAAACAAACGTTGGTTTCGTCTCCCGAGCTTCAAATTATTTATTTAGTTTTGTTACATTAAATGTAACAAAAATTGTGTAGAGATTTGCGAAGAATTACTTTTGAGGATTTGAAAATGAGTTTTCTTATCTTGGACTTGTTTATTTATTTTATGGAACAAAAGTTTGTTTGGTTTTCCCGGTTTCAATTTTTTGTTGGTTTTCTTACAATAAATGTAACAAAAAGTTTGCTATGCATCTCAAAGAATTACTTTCGTTTGGTAGAAAATGTGTCTCTTATTTTAGACTTGTTGGTTAGTTTTAAAGAACAAAAGTTCGTTTCGTTTCCCCAGCTTTAGATTTATTTATTGTTTTTGTAGTAATAGATGTAACAAAAAATTTGCATCGCATGCAACAGAATTACTTTTGGTGTTGAAAATGTGTTTTCTTATCTTAGACTTGTTGGTTAATTCTAAAGATCAAAAGTTTGTTTGGATTTCCCATTTTTAATTTTTTGTTTAATTTGTTACAATGAATGTAACCAAAAATTTTGTAATGAATCGCAAAGAATTACTTATCATAGACTTGTTAATTAATTTTCAATAACAGAAGTTTGTTTTGTTCCTTCGAGTTTTAAGTTACTTTGTTGGTTTTACAACAAAAATGTAACAAAATTTCTGAGACGAATCACTGAGAATTTCTTTCTTAGGTTTGAAACGTTTTTTCTTATCTTAGACTTGTAGATTAATTCTGAAGAACAAAATTTCGTTTGGTCTTCTGAATTTTAAACATCTTTGTTGGTTTTCTCACATGAAATGTCAGGAAAGTACTGTATTAAATTGAAATTCATCTTTTTTAGGTTGAGCAAATGTTATGTTATTTTAAGGACGGTAATAAACGTTTGCAAGAACAACTAAGAATTTAAACAAATTTAAAGGCTTGAATTTCGCGTCTCGTAGAAACAATCAAAGATCAACGATGTGAAATTTTTGCGGGAGCTGAAGGTAACCGCCAGCACACACACTATCTTAACACGTATGAGACAAAAAGTGGTTGCCAAAGCTTGATTCTGATTGGTTCATTATGCCCAACTTTGAAGCTTTACTGTGCCCAAACTAAGGCCCAGATCAAATTTTGCCAGAGGACGTTTCTGTTTCTTTTTTTGTCCTCTATCACCCAGTACCGGCATGTTCATAGGTGGTGGGACACCCTGTATATCCCTTGGAGCGTTCGGCAGGGCAGGGTCGCGATCAACACCGTAAGAGCGACAAAGGGGGTAATAAAGTACTTCTAGGGCCGCATTATGTCTATAGATATACGTTGTTCCTGCGTGGGTCGGGCACCCCGATAGTATGTGCTCTAGGTACTCAGCGTGTGCATGACACGCTATGCACCTATCACTGGGAACTTCTTGACATAAAATGCGGGCGCGGTATGCTAAGGTGGAGATCACACCGTCCTGGCATGCGAAAATAAAGCCCTCTGTACCTGAATTGAGCCCTGATGATTTGAGGAAAGCAAAAGTTTGCTCCTTTGACAAGGACTGTTTTTCTACATTTCTGTGAAAGTTTCCGTGCATATGCTTGTCGAGTAGCTCTTGGTGAAATTTTCTAACCTCTCCTTTCTTTACTTCGGCTTTTAGACGTGAAGCATCTAGATGGAGTAATGCACTTTCCTCACTTCTGATGTTGAAATTCAGGCCAAGGGTCTCGGCAGCTTGCTCCGCGGCTTTGTAAAGGAACGCTCCTTCGCCAATCATCTCGTGGTTTCTGACCATCTTTAGGAGAGGATCTCTGCCATTCGCAACGATGTAAGCTGTACTTAAAACAATTCGGTTATGAAGACATTGGAGATTCAGAAGTCCGCGTCCGCCTTGACGGCGTGAAATGTATAATCGCGGAACTGACGAATTGATATGCAAGCTTTTATGCATATGCATGATCTTACGCGTGGTGACATGAAGGGCCTTAAGCTCGTTCTTCGTCCATCGAACCATCCCAAACGAGTAGAGTAGCACCGGGACGGCAAGCATGTTAGTCGCAGATACCTTGTTCAACGCCGACAGATTGGAAGACCAAATCTGTCGAAGAAGATGCTTGTATCTGCTTCGGAGAGACTCCTTCACTGATGTTACGTCCTGAATGCGGCTTTGAGGCACGCCCAGGTATGTATAGGTGTCTCCAGTGTTAAAATGTCTAATAACACTTATATCCACAAGCTCAGGGTCCTCGGGAACGCCAGTAATCTTTCCTTTCTTCAAATGAATTTAGGCACACGTGTCCAAACCAAAGTCCATCCCAATCTCTCCTGTGTAGTTCTTGACGATATTTGTAGCAGTTTGAAGTTTGCTTTTACCAGCGGCATAGATCATCAGGTCATCCATATAAAATACATGAGTGACCTTATGCTCACGCTGATTAGTGTCGCCACAGAGGTATCCAGGAGAATTTCGTAGTGCGAGAGATAGAGGCAGAAGTGTGATGCAAAAAAGCAAAGGGCTCATACTATCCCCTTGAAAGACGCCCCTCTAGAAGGTGATCTTGTTCGTCGTCAGACGATGATTCCTAGATGAGATGTTAAATCTAGTTTTCCAAAGAGGCATCAATTTCTCTATGCATCTCACTATGTGTGGATGTACCTTCAAGCTTCCCAACAGACAGATGATAAGTCTATGAGAGGTTGAATCGATAGCTTTCCGGTAGTCAATCCAGGCCATTGACAGGACGCGCTGATGGGCGGCAGCGTCTTTACAGACATACCTGTCAATTAGCAGGTTCTCTGGACAGCCTGCCACACCTTTTTTCGAGCCTCGTTGTTCGTACATCCCTCGCCATACAGGCTCAATTCGTCGAACGATCCTGTTGCTTAGGACAGCTGTAAAGATCTTATACAGTGTGTTTAAACAAGTTATTGGCCTGTAATTCTCTGGTCTGGACAAGTTGCCTTTTTTCGGTAGGAGTATAGTGCATCCTAACACGAGCCACTGCGGGATGGGCGTCTCCGATTTTAAATGAGGTGAATATGCGGGCCAAATGTTGGTGTATAGAAGTAAACTTCTTCCACCAAAAGTTCTTGATCCAGTCTGGTCCAGCACCGGAAAAGTTCTTCGTGCCTCTAAGTGCTTTTTTCACCTCTTCAGCAGTGACTGATGGGCACTCCTCCTCAGATTTTATGAGGCTGTCGCAAAACTCCTTGAAGCGGATGATATTGTCAGTATCTTCTTTCAACTCTAGTGTTTTCGGGATCTTGTACATCTCTCTCCAAAAAGTCTCTACCTCCTTGGGCTTGGGTGGATTTTTTACAAAAACAGGGGGATCACTGAAGAGGCGTGATGGTTCAGCAAGAAACTGTTGATTCTCCCTGTTCCATCTCTCCCTCTTCTGTATCCTCCTCCTTGCGTCAGATAACAACCTTATTTTGTCAACAATATGCTGCTTGATTGTCAGCAGCTTTGACTTGTGCAGTGTGTGATTCAAGGTCCTTAGTTCTTGGGCGAACTTTTGAACCCTTTCCGTGAACGGTCTACCAAATGTTATGTAGTCAATCACACATTGAACACGGGACGCATTCTGTCTTGCCCATCCAATTTTCTTGTTCAGTTGATGCAAGCGTCGTCTGGTCTTCTGATCCATCGTCGGTTTCAGCCTTCGATTTGAATCAGCCAAAGCTCTCGCAGCACCATAAACTGAGCAATTGATGGTCCAGAGGTCGGACTCTTGCGAGATATCTCCACGAAGGGAGGCATCGATTTCAGCCAGATCTTGGGGCTTAAGAGGAACTTGCATGTTGATGTTCCTCCTTGTACTGAAATTGCGATCATCTTCCAGAAGGTGCCTAAGGTATCAGCCTTATCCTTGCACGCGGGGCTCTACAAGGATGGACGAACCCTTTCCCTAGCTGCTCGCGGGAACAACAATGACAACACCTAACATAGTTGTAGTAATTACGGTTCGAAACAATCGAACGCGCAGGGCTCCCGACAATGGGTTGGACAACAATGCCGACTACCCTAGATTTGGGGGAGCTAATCAAGACGGAGCGAATGCGATGGACCGGCAGATGCAAGCCGTAAAACAAAATCAACGGTTGATCATAAGACCAAAAGACGAATAAATCAACTCAGAACAAAGATAGGCTGGTTAAGACAGTACGCGTCCCGCATTCACTGTGTGATTGACTACATAATATCTGGCAGGACTTTCACTGCCAAGGTTCGAAAGTTCGCGCGCGAACTGCGCATCCGTCATCACACAATCAACAAGTCAAAGCTACTGACCATCAGGCAGCATATTGTTGGCAGAATACGAGTACTATCTAACGCTAAGAGAAGTCTAGAGCGGAAGGAGAGGTGGGTCAGAGAAAATCAAATGTTTTTTTCTGACCCATCTCGACTTTTCCAAGACCCTCCAGTTACTGTCGACCATCCGCCCAATCCAGAGGAGGTCGAAGCATTTTGGAGAGGTCTACGAAGTTCAACATCCACTTGAAGAAGGCTCAAAGAACATAAATAGCTTCAAGGCGCTGTGCAATGCCCTCATAACACCTGAGGAGGAATGCCCACCTATCACTACCGAGGAGGTGAAAAATGTATTAAGAGGCATGAAGAACTATTCCGCTCCGGGACCAGATGGTATCAAGACCTTCTGGTGGAAGAAGTTTCCTTCAACACACTAGCATCTGGCCCGAATTTTCACGTCATATCTAAAGTCGGAAGAGCCTATTCCGGTGTGATTGGTGGAAGGGCGCACTATACTCCTGCCGAAAAAAGGCACCTTGTCCAACCCAGAGAATTACAGGTCAATAACTTGTTTGAACACACTTTATAAGATCTTCACAGCTATCCTAAATGATAGGATTGTTCGGACAATTGGACCTGTGTGGCGAGAGATGTGTGAACCACGTGGCTCAAAGAAAGGCGTAGCAGGATATCGGGAGAACCTGCTCGTCGATAGATGTGTCTGTAAAGACGCAGCATCCTGTCAGCGATTTCTATAAATGGCCTAGATTGATTACCGGAAAGCTTTCGATTCAACCTCCCATAGACTTATTATCTGTCTGTTGGAAAGCTTAAAGGTTCATCCGCGCATCGTGAGGTGCATAGAGAGATTAATGCTGCTTTGGAAAACCAGATTTACCATCTCATCTGGGAAACATCGTGTGATCAGTAACAGTATCACCTTTCAGAGAGGTGTGTTTCAGGGCGACACCATGAGCCCTCTCCTCTTTTGCCTCACATTATTGCTACTATCTCTCGCACCTCGCCATACCGAAGGGTACCTCTGCGGCAAACCTGGAAACCGAAAGCATAAGGTCACTTATGTATTTTACATGGATGATCTTAAGATCTATGCTAGAAATAAAAAGGAACTAAATCTAGCTATGAAAATTGTCAAAGAGTACACTCAAGAGATTGGAATGGAGTTCGCGTTAGAGAAATGCGCCAAGGTTAATTTGAAGAAAGGAAAACTCAATGGCATCCCCGAAGGTCCTGAGCTCGTTGACCGAAGCGCTGTACGACACCTTTGCGCTGGAGAGACCTATACATACCTAGGCGTGCCACAGAGCCGCATTCAGGACGTGATATCTCCAATGCAGATACAAACTACTCACCCGACGGATATGGTCTTCCGAACTGTCGCGAGGAACAAAGTATATGCAACGAACATGCTTGCCGTCCCAGTAGTACTCTATTCATTTGGAGTAGTTCCATGGACGAAGGACGAGCTCAGATCCCTCGATATCGGGTCCCGAAAGGTTATTGTAGTATGGTAAAACTTTATTTCATAGGTGTCTCTGATTATTTTTCCACGCAAAAAATATATTTCTCTCGCCAATTGACGCTGATGTCATTTTTGGTTATTAAAAAGAAACAATAGCGAATCGGGAAATCCCGATTCTCTATTATTTTTAATAACTCAAAAACCTATATAACAGTAAATCCTTTGCGGACGCAATCCTTCAGTCTAAAAAAAAGAATGGCTAGCAAAATTAATGAAAAAGAAAAAAAGGTAATTACCCCTGATAGTAATCCTGGCGGTGAAGGTGAAGGTAATTTTTGTGTTATTGATTGAATTACTTTTTTTTCATTATTTGAAAATTCTTTCTTCTCTCGGGGGTTACATAAAACAGTAAAAACACACTAAGAATTGCTCATCACTTTCCATAATAAACTTTATCACTAATTTTAGAATTGTCCAGCAGATGACAGCACTCCTATTCCGATTTCTCGATGTTCTATAATATTATAATTAATCAATGACTCTTTTCTAATTAGTCGCTGTCAAGTATTTTTTAAAGGGCGACCTGAAAAAGAGGGTTCGAAATATGACTAATCACTCTTCTGTGAACAGTTAAGATATAATTCGACATGTGGTCAATCACACGTCTATGAAAATTCTAGCGTGCTTTTAATGCTTGGTGTTCTAAATATTATGTGACAGTTTGTGTGTATTTAAAAATTAATCTCCCTTGTTTCATGATAAAATAGTAAAAAATAGTACTATTTAGCTAAAGTTGAAAAAATCTTGCCGGAAAAAAGGTTAATTGACGCAAAATTCTTTGGATTAGAAAATTCAAGTCCGACAAAAAGAGGCTTTGGATGATTCTTATACAATTTAAAAAATTCTTCAATAAAATCATAAATCAAAGTTTCAAACATTGGTAAATTTTACGTGAAACAACTCGCAAACATTGAATTTGTGGGTCGATTTATAAATTTTTAGGAAACATTAAATTAAACAAAAGAGTGTTATACCGATCACCAGGTCGACCCGCAACAGGTGTTGACTCGATGTCCAGGTATTTTTCGGGCAACTTATCCGTGGAGGTTTACATCCAGGAGATTATACCGCTGATCAGGTCGACTAAAAAAGTCAACTTGATACCCAGGTATTGTTGGTGCACCGTCTCCGGGGAAATTTCCATCAGAAGATCATACTGATCACTAGGTAGACTAAAAAAGTGTACGCGATGTCCAGGTCTTTTTCGCGCACCTTCTCCGGGGAGGTTTCCCATCAGAAGATAATACTGATCAAGTAGACGACCAAAGAAGTCAACTCGATACCCGAGTATTGTTTGTGCAACTTCTGCGGGGAAGTAGCCCACCAGGAGATCATACCGATCACCAGGTCGATCAAAAATATCGACTCGATGTCCAGGTATTTTTGGTGCAACTTCTGTGGTGAGGTTTACCTCAAAGAGATCAAACCGATCAACAGTTCGACCATAATAGTTGATTTGATGTCCAGATGTTTTTCTTTGCAACCTTTTTGAGAAAATTGTCCTTCTGAAGATTATACGGATCATATTGTGGAAAAAATATCCGTGATCACTTGTCCAACCCTTAGAAACTCTTACAAAAGTAGTTCGAACGTTGGCTTCAAAGTGGGACTCTCTTGATCGTATTCGCTGATAAGAAATCTACAGAAAAAAGTTGGCACAAGATACTCCGAGCATGCGTGTGGGAAGGTGGCATTAGAAAAATCTCACATGTTGAGGGTAATATTGGGTTCTGAAATCATGACGTCAGATCGTCACGTGACAGGCAGTATGGCGGAAACAACGGGGTCATTTTTTAAATAATACACGCGATACCAGCAGTTGTAAAGTGTTTGGTGCGATAATGACGACTGAAATGATGCTAAGCATTAGTGAAATTTGAGGATTTTTTGCTTCCACACCGTCTTCTAGAAATTCTATATGAGGAGAAAAGGTTTTTACATGTTGGACACATTTTATTCTGTGGCAAAATGCACAACAATTTGAACGACAAAAGCAATATTAATTTAATTGCATTTTGATTGCAATCTTCATTTCTTAAAAAAATGCCTCACAGAATCAAAGGGGGAATGAGCTTTTAGGGCATTATAGACAGTATGAAATGTAGCTGCAAGGCCGGTTCGAGTGGAAAGTGCAAACATGTGGTTTTAGTTTTATGGAATTTGCATACGTAAGTATCTATCAAAAATATGCTTTATATAATTAAAAAGTATTTTATACAATATTGTAATGATAAAAGTGTTGTACCTTCGGGGCTTTTACTTAATAATAAAAGTCTTTTTATTCCATCTCTATAATATGCTTCATTAGAACTCGCAATACTCTCAGTGTTTTCACTGCGTAGGACAAAAGACGACTGACTGCCGGAGCAGCTCGCAAGTGTGCACGCAGTCGCTAGTGCTATCCGCTGAACGATGGTGCCACCTACTGGCACTGTTGAAGAAGTATAAGCCTTTGCTTGTGACACTCCCTCCCTTCTTCAACACGTTCTAAATAATAACTTCTGTAATTGTTGTGAATAAACTTATCTCTAATTATTCGAATCTATATATAAGCCACTTATCTAGAGTATAAATATTATCTGATAAATCACAGTATAAATTTTAACTAGTAGAGAACATAAACGAAGAAATAAACTTTTATAAATTTTTGTAATAATCTCAAGATCAACTTAAATAACTGAATGCTTTTCGGCAGACCAGGTAAGGTAAACGTCCCAGCTTTTTATTTCATCTGAATGAATGTAATTTCTATTTGCCATTATAAAATGCTCAAAATAAGTAAGTTTTATCATCAAATGTTACTTTTAACACATTTTTGTAACAATATATTCAAACAATAACCAAGTTTCACGATTACTGGGACATTTAACTTACTCTATATTTTGGTAACTGTAGCCGTCATCTCCTCTGCAGATCCTTGTCAACCCGTCTTATGAGCTATTGAATAAAAAGAAAAATAATTATGTACATTTATATAAATGAGTACTATTATTTCGTTTCATTTATAGAGTAGTTTAACATCTTATATCTAAGGTATTAATGTGCCTCTAAAGGCAGCGGTTTGGTTATTATGTCGGCGATGTTTTCTTTTGTAGGGATCCATCTAACATAGACTCTACCAAACTACGCAAGATTTGATATAATCACCATGGATGTTAGCTCCCTTCTTTCTATGTACAATCTCCAGCAGATTTATTATCAGATCAGATTTTAACAGGATATAAAGTATTTCCTATGATGTCTCTAATTGCTTTGTCTAATGAGATAAGTTCCTGACACGCTTCATTCATTGCCTGGTATTCGACTTGACATGTCGAAAGCGTGACACACGATTTCTTATGAATGCGGATTACTTTCGTTCATGTTGAATTTCTCTAATATTTTCTCTGTGTACTCTTTTTGATTTATTGTCATTAATCTATTTTCTCTATTCCTTTTACTTGTTAAGCTCAAATAGTTGTTAGGTTCCCCAAGGTCTTTTATTTCAAAAACCCTACTTAAGCTTGATTTGATCTCTATTTATTTATCATGGTCGTTACTGGCTACTAATATGTCATCTACATACAGTACTAACACTGCTAACTTCCCCTCCTTTCTCCAAGTAAGCAGACATGGTTCATGCAAATCATTCTCTAGACATAGTTCAACTGCTTCTTCTGAAGAAAAATGTATTCTACTTCTTTGTACTAATCTTCAGACCATATAGTGCTCTCTCTAATTTGCACACTTTTGTTCTTCTAGTTTTTTCATTACACTCTAATCCTTCCGGTATTTCCATATAAATTTCTTCTAGTATTCCATTCAGGAATGCTGTTTTAACATTCATTTAGCTTACTTCTAAATATATTTATTTATGATTGCTAATACTGATCTAACAACTGATAATCTGGAAACTGGAACATATGTCTCTTTTAGCTCGTCAGCCTTTTTATCTTTAAACACTCTAATTACTAACCTAGCTTTAAATGTGGATTTTCCATGTTCTCCTTTCTTTATTTTAAATAACCATCCAGAACCGATAACGTTGAGTTTACTTCCACCTTCCATTGTTTTTGGTCTATCTTCTAACCTCCAAACGTTATTATCATTCATAGATTGAAATTCTCCTCTTCCCCGATCAATTCTTTATCCGTCATTGTCTAACTTTACCTGCCGAGTTTGAGGAAACATATGACAGTGTTGGACTTCTAATCGCAAACTCTTATTTACTCTACAATTTTTTTACTTTCTAATTTACTTTACAATATTGCTCCTAGGCTAGCTCGACTGCACTGCAAGTCGAGTTTGCCTGAAGCGAATGATCCACTATGCACACCCCAGCACCAGTACACGCACCCCTTTTCCTTGCAAATCTCCAAGCACAGCTGATAAGATTGCTTTTAGCATAGAGCGATCTTGCACGCGTGCTGCACCGAATGTATGCAAAATTCGATCATCCTAATCAAGTTCGGAATTTCAACCGCACAGTGAGTTTTCATTCCACATGATACCGGAGTGAATTGATTCAACTAAATTCTGTTTGCTTATTAAAACACAATAGTATTCTTTATTCATTAGAACGTCTTACCAATACTAATTGCTTCTAATTTTCTCTAAATTTTTGTTTAAAAATTTTGGTTAGTAAAAATTCCTTTTCATAAGTTTCCATTAAATAAATTAATTGCTAATTTTTCTTCTAATTAAAGGGATTTTATTTCATTCTCAACAGTTTTCTTTTTAAATTCCTAATTAAATACATTTTATTTCTATGTAGTTTCTTTTTAAATTTTTAATGAAATAAATTTTATTTTGAGTATCTTCTAATTTTCAACAGGCTAAGCATTAGTGAGTTGTATCCTTTGTTTCATATGCTTGAGACATAGCGTCCCTCGCATACCGAAACACAAAACGTGTCAGCCATCTTTTGTTTCGTGCGTGTTTCGACTTGCAGGAGCGCGCAGTCGCGCCACCACACCACGCCACTCAAACTTTTTGAATTTACCCATCCCAATTTATTCACTTCTTAATCAGGCTTTTTAATTTTACTTTTCAGAATTCTTCCGAACCTCCACCTCTTAAACAAAATTCTACATTCTACACTACTTCCGGAAGTACATTCTAACTTTCTACTAGCGTTAGATTTTAATTTATTCATGCCGGCATATTTTAAAGAGTCACTTACCTTGCCTTCCAAGTGCCTCTCCAATCTTCTAAAATCCTCTAAAGTCTTCCGAAAATCTTCTAAAGTCCTTTGAATGACTGAAGACGTCCTTCATGGACTCCTCGTGGCATCACTCTTCGTTTTTCACTTTTTAATCCTCCGTAAGTGTACTAAACCACACTACACTCGTGCAGGGGATGCTTACTCTGTGTCCATAACCTGTTAGACCTTGGGGGCTTTTACTTGATAATAAAAGTCTTTTTATTCTATCTTTATAATATGCTTTATTAGAACTCGCAACACTCTCAGTGTTTTCACTGCGTAGGACAAAAGACGACTGACTGCTGGAGCAGCTCGCAAGTACCCACGCAGTCGCTAGTGCTATCCTCTGAACGATGGTACCACCTATTGACACTGTTGAAGAAATATAAGCTTCTGCTTTTCACAGAAAGTTATACTAAGGAACTAATAATTTCCATAATTAAGGAAAATTATACCCTATTTTGACGAAAAACCTGATTTCTCAATATGGATGTTATGTTGTACTGTCATAACAAACCAAAAAGATCCGAATTTATTTTGCTGAACTCATTACTTTCTCTGTTTATATCTATAAAAGCGTGTTTTGAAATTATCCTTTTTAGTTTAATTTTGTAAAATTCATTTAAAATATATATTTTTTTTATTATAGGACTGATATAAGAAGTTTGGAGCTGATATCCTGCACGGATATTACATTTGTGTGGAATACTCCACAAGCAAAAGCACTGGAAGATTATAATCCAGCCCCGCTAAGAGATCATAAATGCTTTGTTAATGCATTTGCCACGGAGTACAAGGAAGACGAAGCATTCGTACAAAACTTGCTTTTAAACTGCAACATGGAATGTGCTCTTACAAAACACACATATGTTTAATTTTACTTATGGTTATTACTTTACTATCTTTTTAATTGATCTTGATATTCAATTTGTCAAAGTTCAGTAAAATTTTGAGTACAATTTTTAATTATAGTAATCTAAAAGTAAATTTTCTTATTTCCAGACTGAAACTTGGAAAAAAAGAAAATTTTTATACACTACCGGTCAAAATTGTGGGACCACCTACAAAATTTGTATTAAAATCACGCTCGTCTTTAAAAGCGTCTATCTCCGTGAAAAATTGAGCTATAAATATTTTGAAAAAATCGTTTGAAATAATATAAAATTTCGCATCGATTGAGCTATTGCTAAAGTATTTTTGTTGAATAGAAGTCGAGATAGCGTGTGAGAAAGATCGATGTAATTTCAGATTTTGACGAATTTTCATTTCTCAAATTCAACTCGCTGCATGCTTTAGGGAAGTGACAGGAAAAATGTGGAACTTTGCTCAAATGAAGCCTGAGGTCTCAGCTTTAAATTAAGACCAAGAACACTCA
>CAKNXH010050842.1:801-19081 GCA_932178445.1 Andricus quercusramuli
ACTTAATTATTAACTAAATGATGAATCTTCAACAAAAAAGTTAATTTTTAACCAAATTTTACATTTTTAAACAGAAAAATAAATTTTTAACCAAAATGATTAATTTTTTTATTAAAAAAGACAATTTTCAACAAAATAAATAGTTTCCACTAAAAAGATGAATTTAAAAAAAAAACAAGATTAATTTTTGACTAAAGAAACGAGTTTTCGTCCAATAAGATTAATTTTCTACCAAAAAAGACGAATTTTCAACAAAATAAATGAATTTTCAACTAAAATAGATAAACTTTTAAACCAAAAAGATTAATTTTCTATTAAAAAGACGATCTTTCAACAGAATACATGAATTTTCAAGCAAAAAGTGTGACTTTTTTTACAAGATAATTAAATTTGCAACTAAATAATAAGTTTTAACCAAATAATTTTCAAAAAAGAAAAGAACAAATTTGCAACCAAAAAAGATTTTCATTTTGAATCAAAAACAGTTATTTAACAAAAAATGATAAATTTTAAACAAAATAGTTGAATCCGCAATCAAAACATTAATTTTCTACCATAAAATTGCATTTTTGAACAAAAATGGTTGATTTTCTACTAAAACAAAGTTTCAAATAAAGAAAACGAATTTTGTACCAAGAAAGATCTTTCAGTTAATTACAAAAAAATTTCGTCCTAAACGCTGAATTTTTAAGCCAAAAAGTAAGTTTTCTAAAAAACAGGAGAATTTTCAACCCGAAAACATGATTTTTTAACAAAAAAGTTAATTTGCAAGCAAGAAAGTTGAATTTTCAACCAAGACAGATTTTTTTAGCCAAAAAAATAAATAAATGCAACAAAATTATTCTATTATCACGGCAAAAAGACGAATTTTCAACTAAAATTATGAATTTGTAACCAAAAAATGAATTATTAACCAAGGATAATAATTTTTTACGAAAAAATTATACAATTTCAACAAAAGACGTGAATTTCAAATAAAAAACATCATTTTTCCACCAAAAAATGGCGACAAAGTTGAATTTTTCAGAAAACATTTGACTTTCAAACCTGAAAAGATGAATTTTCAACAAAAAAGATGGAATATCAACAAAAATTTTCATTTTAATCCAAAAAAGTTAAACTTTTAACCAAGAAAGAAGAAAACTGCTACAAAATTGTTCAATTTTCAAGCCAAAAAGACGAATTTTCACCAAAAAATACAACTTTTAAAAATAAATAGTTGAATTTTCGACTAAAAAAGATGACAAAACAAATTTTTTAAACAAAATAAGTGAATTTTTAAATAGTATTATGAATGTT
Organism: Andricus quercusramuli; assembly: GCA_932178445.1. Classification (NCBI taxonomy): domain Eukaryota; kingdom Metazoa; phylum Arthropoda; class Insecta; order Hymenoptera; family Cynipidae; genus Andricus; species Andricus quercusramuli. The sequence continues at coordinate 2,101 of CAKNXH010050842.1, forward strand.
TGACATAAAAAAATGAATTTTAAACAAAAGAGTGCAGATTTCAAACTACAAATTCGAATTTTTTAGAAAAAATTTGACCTTTAAACCTGAAAAGATGAATTTTCAACCAAGAGTTTTCAAGTTTAAACAATATAGATATTTCAGTCGAAAAGAAAAAAATTCAAACAAACTGTTGAATTTTCAAGCAAAAAAAAAACATTTTAAACTAAATAGTTGAATTTTTTTCGAAAATAGATGAATTTTTCAACCCAAGAAGATAAATTTTCAACCAGACATTAATTTTCTACCAAAACAAACGAATTTTCAACAAAAATATATTAAATTTCCACTAAAAAATATCAATTTTCAAACAAAAAATTAAATTATTTTATAAATTATATAATTATTAAAATTATAGAATTATAAAATAAATTAAATAAATTAAAATTATGCATTTTTAACCAAATAGTTAAATTTCTAACCGAAAAAGATGAATTTTCAACAAAAAACATTAATTTTCAGCAAAAAAGACGAATTTTCAACTAAAAAAATATCAATTTTCGACCAAAAATGTCATAATTCGAATACACTTCAGAGATAAAAAATAGTATCAATAGTTGAGTTTTAAATCTAAAAAGATGAATTTTCAACAAAAAGTTAATTTTTAACCAAGAAAGTTGAATGAAATATCAACTATTACATTTTTCGTTAAAAATTCATCCTTTTAGGGTAGAAGTTGAACTACTTTCTTAAAAATTCATTTATTTTTTGGTCAGAAAGTAATTTTTCAACTGGAAATCTAACTATTTTGTTGAAAATTCAACGGATTGGTTATAAATAAACTTTATTGTAGTTAATTCTTGAGTTTTTTTTTTTGTTTAAAAATTCGAAAATTTATTTAAAAAATGTTAAAAACGAAAAAAATATGAACTAAACATTAATTAAATAAAATTTTGTCTAACATCACATCCATTCTTGAAACTATTTGCTTAAAAATTTATGAAATTTCTTCATAATTCTTCTTTTTCGGTAAAAAAATTCTCCGCAATGAAAATTTATTTATTAAATTTTTGAAAAACTAATCATTTTTTGTTTAAAAATTCAAAAATTAATTAAAACGAACCAAATATAAACTAAAAATTAATAAAATAAAAAATCTGAACGAACATTACATCTATTGATGCAATTTTTTAGTTGAAAATTTATGAAATTTGTTGAAAATTTTTCTTTTTCGGTAAAAAATTAATCTTCTTGGTTAAAAATCCATCTTTTCGGTTAAAAACTCAATTAGTTGGTTAAAAATTAATCTATTTTGTACAAAATTCAACAACTTTGCAGAAAATTAGTAGAAAATCATTTTTTTGGGTTAAAAATCAAGTATTTTGTTAAAAATTCAACTCCTTGGTTAAACGTTAAAATACTTTCTTAAAAGTTCATTTTTTTGGTTAAATATTCATAACTATAGTTGAAAATTCGTTCTTTTTTTGGTTAAAAATAATTTTTTAACTGAAAATTGAACTATTCTATCTAAAATTCGTCTTTTTGGTGAAGAGTCAATTTTGCTGTTGCTAAAAAACAAGTATTTTGTTGAAAATTCCTTTGTTCGTTAAATCCAACTTTTTTTTATTTCTAATTAAAATCTTTATTTGTTGCAATATCAGCTATCACATTTTCTGTTGAAAATTCGTTTTTTTTGGGGTTGAAAACTAATTTTTTAACTGAAAATTTAACTATTTAAATATTCAATTGATTATTTTAAAATAAACTTTATTATTATTTCATTTTTCGGGTTTAAAATTCAACTCTTTTATAGGAAAATTCGGTTTTTTGGCTTGAAAATTCAAGAATTTGGCAATAAATTCAAGTATTTGGTACAAAATTAAACTGCTCTGCAGAAAATTCTGTTTTTTTTTTACTGAAAATTAATTCTTCTCGATAAAAATTTATCTACTTCATTTTTTGTTAAAAAATTATGCTTTTTTGGTTTAGAAAATCAACTATTGACTTAAAAAATATTAGGAATGAGTAAACAGTGGTGTTAGTAGTGAAAAATAAAAATAAAAGGGCCTACAATTTCTGATGTCGGATATAAAAACGGCAAGCCCGCGCATTCCATCCCCTCGTACTGCCGGCATCTTGTCTCTCGTTGCTTAGAACCACCTGAAAATACAACAAAAATATTCATTTTATAAAATATTTTTCAGATTAAAAAATGATATTCCGTATTTTTCCAATTCCTTCACTTCGAATTGTATCATTTATTTTTGTACCGGTTTAAAAACTACTTTTCTTCGTCCTCACTAAAAAATTTTAAAAGTAAAAAAAGATGTTTTTTTCATAAATGGATATGAACACAATTTTCAAAAGGGTTGGAAATTATTTAAAAAATTACATTTATTCTGTTCGAAATAAATTACCAATTGAAAAAATAAATAAATTAATCGCTTATTCAACAAATCGAATAAGATACTTAAACGCAATGAAATTTCGATAACCTTATCGCCCGTGATTAATAATGTTAACACTAACTTCATTACACCGATTAATTTCCTCATCCGAAAATAACTAAATCCTTATTTCACAAATAATTTAATATAATTTTTAATAATATAATATCTGATAATTTAAAGAAAAAAATTTTTAAAGTAAAATTTATGACCCGAAAATAAAATATAGTAGAACAAAATGAGCCGATTTTGAATTTTTTTCATGCTCTGGTTTCATTGCATAAAATTATTCTTAAGTAAAATAAAACCTTAAATAAAAGGCTTTGAATCCTCTTAAATTAACCTTGAATACTCTTTGAATTCCTTTAAATTCTCTCGAATTATTTTTAATTCTCATCAATTCTTTCGAATTAATCTTGAATTCTGTTAAATTCCTTTGAACTCTCTTGAATTAACAAAATAACAATAAAAATTGTAGAAAGTAGCAATAAAAAATTAAAAAAGAAACAAAATTAAAGTTACAAAATAAATTTTTTTTAAATTTAGTAAAATATTTTGAATTTATTCAAAACGTTCAAATTCTTTTAAATAATTTGAATTTACAATTAATTCTTTTACATTCTTCTGAATTCTTTTGAATTACCAGTGAATTATTGTTAATTCCCTTGAATTAATTTTAAATTCTATAAAATTCTTATGAATTTGTTTTGATTCTCTTGAATACTGTTGAATTCTTTCAATTCTTGTGAATTCCTGTTAATTAACCTTTAATTTTCATAAATTCTTTAGAATCATTTTACATTTTCTTGAATTGACCCTAAATTCTCTTAAATACTGTTGAATTCCTTCAAATCTCTTGAATTATTCTTGACTTCCTTAAACATTTGATTTCTCTTGAATTTATTGAAACCTTTGAATTATTTGGCAATTATTGAATTTTTTCGAGTTCTCATAAATTCTTTTGAATTCTTTTGAATAAACCACGAATTTTATTAAATACTTTTAAATTCTTTCAATTCTCGTGAATTCTCTTGAATTAATCTTGACTTCCTTGAACTCGGAATTTATTGAATTATCCTAAATAAACTCTGAATTCTTTCAAATTCTTTTGAATTAGCGTTCAATTCTTTTAAATTCTTTTAAATTAACCTTGAATTCTCATAAATTCTCAGGAATTCTTTAGAATTCTCTTGAATTAACCCTAAATTCTCTTAAACATTTTTGAATTATTTTTAATTACTCTTTAATTCTCATAAATTCTCTGAAATACGTTTGAAATATTTTGAATTCTTGGGAGTTAACCTTTAATTCTCATAAATTCTTTAGAATTCTTTTGAATTAACCCTAAATTCTCTTGAATCCTTTTAGATTTTTCCAATTCTCGTGAAATTCCTTGAATTCAAGCTGACTTCATTAAACTTTTTGAATACTTTTGAATTTATTGAAACCCATGGAATCTGTGGCATTTATTAAATTATTTGGAATTTTCTTGAATCCTTTTTAAATTGTCTTGAATTCTTTTCAATCCTCTCAAATAATTGTTAATTCACATAAATTCCTTTTTTCAATTTTCTTGAATTAATCGTGAATTCATTTCAATTATTTCAATTCTCGTGAATTCCCTTCAATTCCTTAAACTCTCTGAATTTATAAAATTTTCTTGAATTACCCTTGAATTCTTTTAAATTAGTCTTGAATTCTCACAAATTCTTTAGAATTATTTTAACTCTTTGCATTCTCTTTAATCAATCCTGACTTCCTTAAACTTTTTGAATACTTTTGAATTTTCTTGAATCCTTTTAAATTCTCGTGAATTATATTAAATAATTACTGAATCTCATTTTTTTATTCTCCTTAATTAACCGTGAATTCTCTTAAATACTTTTAAATTCTTTCAATCCTTGTGAATTCCCTTGAATTAATCTTGACTTCTTTGATCTCTTTGAATTTATTGAATTCTCCTGAAATAACCTTGAATTCTTTTAAATTCTTATGAATTAAAACTTGAATTCTTTTAAATTCATATGAACTAAAACTTGAATTCTTTTGAATTCTCTTGAATTAACCCTCAATTTTCTTAAATACTTTTGAATTCTTTCAATTCTGTTAAATAATTTTGAATTCTCATAAATTCTTTGGAATTCTTTTAAATTCTCTTGAATTAACTGTTAATTTTCTTAAATATTTCTAAATTCTTTCAATTCTCGTGAATCCCCTTGAATTAATCCTGACTCAAGCTTTTTGAATACTTTTAAATCTATTGAAACCTTTGAAATCTGGGAATTTATTAACGTTTTTTTTATTTTCTTGAATACTTTTAAATTTTTTTGAAACCTCTTAAATACTTTCAAATTCTTTGAATTCTTGTAAATTCCTTCGAATTCCTTAAGCTCTGAATTTTCTTGAATTAACCTAGAATTTCTTTGAATTCTCATAAATCCTTTAGAATCATTTCAATTATTTTGATTTCTCTTGAAATCTTTCAAATAATTTTGAATTCTCATGATTTTGTTTTAATTCTCTTGAATTAACCGCGAATTCTCTTAAATACTTTTAAATTCTCGTGCATTCCTTTGAATGAATGTTGACTTCCTTGAACTCTGAATTTATTTAATTCCTCTGAATTAACCTTGAATTCATTTATACTATTTTGAATTAACCTTCAATTCTTTCTAATTAACCTTGAATTTATTTTTTTTAGTTTATCCTGAATTCTCTCAAATTCTTTGGAATACTTTTAATTCTCGTAAATTTCCTTGAATTCTTGTGAATTAACCTTTATTTCTCATGAATTCTTTTGAATTATTTGGAATTTTTTGGCTTATTTTGAATTAACTTTGAGTCATAAATTTCTAAGAATTCTTTTAGATTCTCTGAAGATTTTTAAATTCTCTTGAATTAATGCTGAATTCTTTTAAATACTTTCTAATTCTTGTAAATTAACCCTGAATTCACTTGAATTCTTTCGATTCTTATGAATTCCCTTGAATTCCTAGAACTATTTGAATTTAATTTTCTTGCATTTTTTCATTCTCTGGAACTCTCTTGAGTTTCTTAACTCTTCTAAATTATTTTGAATTCTTTTAAAGTCTCTTAAGATCTTTTAAATTCCCTTGAATTCCTTGCATTTAATGCAAATTTTGAATTCTTGTTTATTTATTGAATTCTTTTAAATTCTCTTGAACTGACCCGGAATTCACTTGATTACTTTTGAATTCATTCGATTCTTATGAATTCCATTGAATCCCTAGAACTCTATGAATTTATTAAAAATTTCGAAGTCTTCGAAATTTATTTTTCTTGATTTTTTCATTCTCTGAAATTCTCTTGAATTAACCCTGAATTATCTGAATGCTATCAAATTCTTTCGATTCTTGTGAATTCTCTTGAGTTCCCTAAAGTATTTTAAAATTCTTTTAAATTCTTTTAAATTCTCTTAAGATCTTTTGAATTCTCTTGACTTAACCTTCAATTTCCTTGCATTTCTTGAAAAATTTGAATTCTTGGTAATTTTTTTCTTTAATTCTCTTGAATTAACCCTGAATTCACTTAAATACTGTTGAATTCTTTCAATTCTTATGAATTTCTAGATCTCTTTGAATTTCTTGAATTTATTAAAAACTTTGAATTCTTTGGAATATATTTCATTTTCTTGATTTTTTTTATTCTCTGAAATTCTCTTGAATTAACCCTAAATTATCTAAATACTTATGAATTCTTGTGAATACTCTTGAGTTCCTTGAACTCATTTAAATTATTTTGAATTCTTTTAAATTCTCTTAAAATCTTTTAAATTCCTTGAATTCATTTAAAATTTTGAATTTTTTGGAATTTATTTTTATTTTCTAGAATTCTTTTGAGTTCCCTAAACTTTTTTAAATTATTTTGAATATCTTTAAATTCTCTTAAGATCTGTTGAATACTCTTGACTTAACCTTAAATTCCTTGCATTTATTGAAAAATTTGAATTCTTGGTAATTTATTGTTTTTTTTTCTTTCTATTGAATTAACCCTGAATTCACTTAAATATTCTTGAATTCTTTCAATTCTTATGAATTCCTAGAACTTTTTGAATTTCTTAAATTGATGAAAAACTTTGGAATTTATCTAATTTTCTTGATTTTTTTTATTCTCTGAAATTCTCTTGAATTAACCCTGAATTACCTAAATTCTTCCAATTCTAGTGAATTCTCTTGAGTTCCTTGAACTCATTTAGATTATTCTGAATTCTTTTAAATTCTCTTTAGATCTTTTAAATTCCTTGCATTTATTGGAAACTTTGAATTCTTGGTAATCTATTGAATTCTTTAAAAATTCTATTGAATTAACCCTGAATTCACTTAAATACTCTTGAATTCTTTCAATTCTTATGAATTCCTAGAACTTTTGGAATTTCTTAAATTGATGCAAAATTTTGAATTCTTTGGAATTTATTTAATTTTCTTGATTTTTTTTTTATTCCCTTAAATTATCTTGAATTAACCTAGAATTACCTAAATTCTTCCAATTCTTGTGAATTCTCTTGAGTTCCTTGATTCTTAGTAATTTGATGAATTTTTAAAAATTCTATTGAATTCTCCTGAATTCCTAGAATTCTTTGAATTTCTTGAATTTATTACAAACTTTGAATTCTTTGGGATTTATTTAATTTTCTTGATTTTTTTTATTCTCTGAAATTCTTTTCAATTAACCCTAAATTATATAAATACTTTTGAATTCTTTCGATTCTTATGAATTCGTAGAACTCTTTGAATTTATTAAATTTATTACAAACTTTGAATTCTTTGGAATTTACTTAATTTTCTTGATTTGTTTAATTCTCTGAAACTCTCTTGAATTGACCCTGAATTATCTGAATGCTTCTTAATTCATTCAATTCTTATGGATTCTCTTGAATTCTTTGGATTTCATTTAATTCTCTTATATCTTTTTATTCTCTGGAATTTTCTTGAGTTTCTTGAACTATTTTAAATTATTTTGAATTCCTTTAAATTCTTTTAAGACCTTTTGAATTCCCTTGAATTCCTTGCATTTATTGAAAAATTTGAATTCTTGGTTATCTATTGAATTCTTTTAAATTATTTTGAATTAACCCTGAATTCACTTAAATACTTTTGAATTTTTTTGATTCTTATGAATTCCCTGGAATTCCTAGAACTTTTTGAATTTCTTAAATTGATGAAAAACTTTGAATTCTTTGGAATTTATTTAATTTTCTTGACTTTTTTTATTTTCTGAAATTCTGTCGAATTAACCCTAAATTATCTAAATATTTCTGAATTCTTTCAATTCTTGTGAATACTCTTGAGTTCCTTGAACTCGTTTAAATTATTTTGAATTCTTTTTAATTCTCTTAAGGTCTTTTGAATTCCGTTGAATTAACCTTAAATTCCTTGCATTTATTGAAAACTCTGAATTCTTGATAATTTATTGAATTCTTTCAAATTCTTTTAAATTAACCCTGAATTCACTCAAATACTTTTGAATTCTTTCGATTCTTACGAATTCCTAGAACTCTGAATTTCTTAAATTGATTAAAATGTTGAATTCTTTGAAATTTACTTAGTTTTCTTGATTTTTTTTCAATTCTCTGAAACTCTCTTGAATTAACTCTGAATTATCTAAATGCTTCTAAATTCATTCAATTCTTATGGATTCCCTTGAATTCTTTGGATTTCATTTAATTCTTTTATATCTTTTTATTCTCTGGAATTCTTGGTAATCTATTGAATTCTTTTAAATAATTTTGAATTAACCTTGAATTCACTTAAATAATCTTGAGTTTTTTCAATTCTTATGAATTCCCTGGAAATTCTCTTGAACTGAACCTGAATTACCTAAATTCTTCCAATTCTTGTGAATTCTCTTGAGTTCCTTGAACTCATTTAAATTATTTTGAATTCTTTCAAATTCTCTTAATATCTTTTAAATTCCTTGCATTTATTGGAAACTGAATTCTTAGCAATTTGATGAATTTTTTTAAATTCTCCTAAATTAACCCTGAATTCAATAAAACTAATTTGAAATTTTTTGATTGTGAACTCCCCAGAATTCCTAGAACTTTTGAATTCCTTGAATTCATTTAAAACTTTGAATTGTTTGGAATTCATTTTTATTTTCTAGAATTCTTTTCAGTTCCCTAAACTCTTTTAAATGATATTGAATTCTTTTAAATTCTTTTAAGATCTGTTGAATACTCTTGACTTAACCTTAAATTCCTCGCATTTATTGACAAATTTTAATTCTTGGTAATTTATTGTTTTTTTTTAATTCTCTTGAATTAACCCTGAATTCACTTAAATACTATTGAATTCTTTCAATTCCTATGAATTCCCCTGAATTCCTAGAACTCTTTGAATTTATTAAAAACTTTGAATTCTTTGGATTTTATGTAATTTTCTTGATTTTTTTTATTCTCCGAAATTCTCTTGAATTAACCCTGAATTACCTAAATTCTTTAAATTCTTGTGCATTCGCTTGAGTTCCTTGAAATCATTTAAATTATTTTGACTTCTTTTAAATTCTCTTAAGATCTTTTAAATTCCTTGAATTCATTTAAAACTTTTAATTTTTTGGAATTCTTTTTTATTTTCTAGAATTCTTTTGAGTTCCCTAAACTCTTTCCAATTTTTTTGAATTCCTTTAAATTCTCTTAAGATCTGTTGAATACTCTTGACTTAAACTTAAGTTCCTTGCATTTCTTGAAAAATTTGAATTCTTGGTAATTTATTGTTTTTTTTTTAATTCTCTTGAATTAACCCTGAATTTACTTAAATACTGTTGAATTCTTTCAATTCTTATGGATTCCTGGAACTTTTTGAATTTCTTAAATTGGGGAAAAACTTTGAATTCTTTGGAATTCACTCAATTTTCTTGATTTTTATGAATCTCTGAAATTATCTTGAATTAACCCGGAATTATCTGAATACTTCTGAATTCTTTCAATTCTTATGGATTCCTGGAACTTTTTGAATTTCTTGAATTTTTAGTTATTCTCTGAAATTCTCTTGAATTAACCCTAAATTATCTGAATACTTCTGAATTCTTTCAATTCTTGTGAATACTCTTGAGTTCCTTGAACTCGTTCAAATTATTTTGAATTCTTTTGAATTCTCTTAAGGTCTTTTGAATTCCGCTGAATTAATCTTAAATTCCTTACATTTATTGAAAGCTCTGAATTCTTGATAATTTATTGAATTCTTTCAAATTCTTTTAAATTAACCCTGAATTCACTTGAATACTTTTGAATTCTTTAGATTCTTATGAGTTCCTAGAACTCTTTGAAACATTTGTATTAATATTTAAATTAAATGGAAGAAGGAAAAATTCTGTAATTTCCACATTTTTTCTTCAGATAAAAATAGGCAAATTTTTTCCATTTTTTTATTTTTTGAAAACGAAGAGCGACAAACTTTACTTTTTAAATTTTTATTGTATTTGAAGGGAGCAAATTTTGTTTATTAATTTTTTTATGAACCGGAAGAGCGATTTTTTGTTACTTTCAACATTTTTCTTAATATTTAAATTGAATTAAAAGAAAAATTCTGTAATTTCCACATTTAATCTTATGATAAAAATGGGCGAATTTTTTTCCATTCTTTTTCTGAAATGGAAGAGTGACATACTTTATTTTTAAATTTTTTATTGAATTGGAAAGGAGCGAATTTCGTTTTTTCTGAATTGGAAAAGGGATTTTTTCACTTTTAACATTTTTGTTAATATTTCAATTGAATTGAAAAAGGAAAAATTCTGTGATTTCCACATTTTTTCTGAAGATAAAAATAGGCGATTTTTCCCCCTTTTTTTCTGAAATGGAAGAGGAATTTTTGATTTTCAAATTGTTTTGACTCGGAAATTTTGGTATTTATTTTGCTTCTGAATTGGAAGATGGAATTTTTAGCTTTAATTTATTTCTGAAATATTTGTTTTTTTAAACATTTTTGTTAATATCCTCTTCATTTTCCTTAAAATGAAAGGAGGGAATTTTTTCATTTTTTTTCTGAATTAGAGGGTTATTCTTCATTTTTCAATTTTTTATTAAGATGGAAGGGAGGAAATTTTTGTTTTTAATTTTTTTCTGAATGGGAAGAGGGATTTTATTTATTTTAAATATTTTGATTAATATTTTTATTGAATTGAAGAGGTCAGATTTTTTATTTTAGAAATTTTTCTTCAGATGAAAAGGTGGGATTATTAATTTTTTAATTTTGCTGAATATTTTTTTCAGTTAAAGGAGAAAAATTCTGCAAGTTTCTCATTTTCCTTAAAATTGAAACGAGAGTTTTTTTCTTTTAAATTTGAAGAGGGACTTTCTTTATTTTTAAAATTTTTATTGAATCGGAATGGTGTAAATTTTGTTTAATTTTTTTCTGAACCAGAAGGATTTTTTGTTATTTTCAACATTTTTAATAATATTTAAATTTAATTGAAAGGGGAAAAATTCTGACATTTTCGCAATATTTCTTAAGATAAAAATGGGCGATTTTTTCAATTTTTTTTTTTTAGAATTGGAAAATCGAAATTTTTTATTTTTAAAATTATTGAAAGCTCTGAATTCTTGATAATTTATTGAATTCTTTCAAATTCTTTTAAATTAAACCTGAATTCACTTCAATACTTTTGAATTCTTTCGATTCTTATGAATTCCTAGAACTCTTTGAATTTATTAAAAACTTTGAATTCTTTGGAATTTACTTAATTTTCTTGATTTTTTAAATTCTCTGAAACTCTCTTGAATTAACCCTGAATTATCTGAATGCTTCTAAATCATTCAATTCTTATGGATTCCTAGAACTTTTTGAATTTCTTAAATTGATGAAAAACTTTGAATTCTTTGGAATTTATTTGATTTTATTGATTTTTGTTATTCTCTGAAATTCCCTTGAATTAACCCTGAATTAACTAATTTCTTTCAATTCTTTTGAGTTCCTTGAATTCATTTAAATTATTTTGAATTATTTTAAATTCTCTTAAGATCTTTTAAATTCCTTGATTTTATTGGAAACTTTGAATTCTTTTAAATTCTTTTGAATTAACCCTGAATTCACTTGAATACTCTTGAATTTTTTCGATTCTTATGAATTCCTAGAACTTTATGAAATTCTTAAATTGATGAAAAACCTTGAATTCTTTGGAATTTATTTAATTTTCTTGATTTTTTGTATTCTCTGAAATTCTTTTGAATTAACCCTAAATTATCTAAATACTTCTGAATTCTTTCAATTCTTGTGAATACTCTTGAGTTCCTGGAACTCGTTTAAATTATTTTGAATTCTTTTGAATTCCGTTTAATTGATCATTTATTGAATTCTTTCAAATTCTTTTAAATTTACCCTGAATTCACTTGAATATTTTTGAATTCTTTCGATTCTTCTGAATTCCTAGAACTCTTTGAATTTCTTAAATTTATTAAAAACTTTGAATTCTTTGGAATTTACTTAATTTTCTCGATTTTTTTAATTCTCTGAAACTCTCTAGAATTAATCCTGAATTACCCAAATTCTTCAAATTCTTGTGAATTCTCTTGAGTGCCTTGAACTCATTTAAATTATTTTGAATTCTTTGTAATCTATTGAATTCTTTTAAATTCTTTTGAATTAACCTTGAATTCACTTAAATAATCTTGAGTTTTTTCAATTCTTATGAATTCTCTGGAATTCCTAGAACTTTTTGAATTTCTTAAATTGATGAAAAACTTTGAATTCTTTGGAATTTATTTGATTTTATTGATTTTTGTTATTCTCTGAAATTCTCTTGAATTAACCCTGAATTACCTAAATTATTTCAATTCTTGTGAATACTCTTGAGTTCCTTGAACTCGTTTAAATTATTTTGAATTCTTTTAAATTCTCTTAAGATCTTTTTAATTCCTTGCATTTATTGGAAACTTTGAATTCTTAGTAATTTGATGAATTTTTTAAAATTCTCCTAAATTAACCCTGAATTCCATGAAACTATTTTGAAATTTTTTGATTGTGAATTCCCCTGAATTCCTAGAACTTTTGAATTCCTTGAATTTATTTAAAACTTTGAATTTTTTGTAATTCATTTTTATTTTCTAGAATTCTTTTGAGTTTCCTAAACTCTTTTAAATGATATTGAATTCCTTTAAATTCTTTTAATTTCTTTCTTGGTAATTTATTGTTTTTTTTTTTTTAATTCTCTTGAATTAACCCTGAATTCACTTAAATACTATTGAATTCTTTCAATTCCTATGAATTCCTAGAACTCTTTGAATTTATTAAAAACTTTGAATTCTTTGGAATTTATTTAATTTTCTTGATTTTTTTTATGCTCTTAAATTCTCTTGAATTAACCCTGAATTACCTAAATTCTTGTGCATTCGCTTGAGTTTCTTGAAATCATTTAAATTATTTTGAATTCTTTTAAATTCTCTTAAGATCTTTTAAATTTCGTGAATTCATTTCAAACTTTTAATTTTTTGGAATTCTTTTTTATTCTCTAGAATTTTGTTGAGTTCCCTAAACTCTTTTAAAATATATTGAATTCCTTTAAATTCTCTTAAGATCTGTTGAATACCCTTGACTTAACCTTAAATTCCTTGCATTTCTTGAAAAATTTGAATTCTTGGTAATTTGTTTTTTTTTTTTAGTTCTCTTGAATTAACCCTGAATTCACTTAAATATTGTTGAATTCTTTCAATTCTTATGAATTTCTCTGAATTTCTAGAACTCTTTGAATGTCTTAAATTGATTAAAAACTTTGAATTCTTTGGAGTTTATTTAATTTTCTTGATTTCTTTTTTATTTTCTGAAATTCTCTTGAATTAACCCTAAATTATCTAAATACTTCTGAATTCTTTCAATTATTGTGAATACTCTTGAGTTCCTTGAACTCTTTTAAATTCTCTCAAATTCTTTTGAATTAACCGTGAATTCACTTAAATACTTCAGAATTGTTTCGATTCTTATGAATTCCTAGAACTCTTTGAATTTATTAAATTTATTACAAATTTTGAATTCTTTGGAATTTACTTAATTTTTTTTAATTCTCTGAAACTGTCTTGAATTAACCCTGAATTATCTAAATGCTTCTAAATTCATTGAATTCTTTGGATTTCATTTAATTCTCTTATATCTTTTTATTCTCTGGAATTCTCTTGAGTTTCTTGAACTATTTCAAATTATTTTGAATTTCTTTAAATTCTTTTAAGATCTGTTGAATACTCTTGACTTAACCTTAAATTCCTTGCATTTATTAAAAACTTTGAATTCTTTGGAATTTACTTAATTTTCTTGATTTTTGTTATTCTCTGAAATTCTCTTGAATTAACCCTGAATTCTTTCAATTCTTGTGAATTCTCTTGAGTTCCTTGAACTCATTTAAATTATTTTTAATTCTTTTAAATTCTCTTAAGATCTTTTAAATTCCTTGCATTTATTGGAAACTTTGAATTCTTAGGAATTTGATGCATTTTTTTTAATTCTCTTGAATTAACCCTGAATTAACTTAAATACTGTTGAATTCTTTCAATCCTTATGAATTGCCCTGAATTCCTAGAACACTTTGAATTTATTGAATTTACTGAAAACTTTGAATTCTTTGGAATTGATTTGATTTTTTTTATTCTCTGAAATTCTCTTGAGTTCCTTGAACTCATTTTAATCATTTTGAATTCTTTTAAATTCTCTTAAGATCTTTTAAATTCCTTGCATTTATTGGGAACTTTGAATTCTTAGTAATTTGATGAATTTTTTACAATTCTTCTAAATTAACCCTGAATTTAATAAAATACTTTTGAAATCTTTTGGTTCTTGTGAAATCTCCAGAATTCCTAGAACTATTTGAATTCATTTAAAACTTTGAATTCTTTGGAATTTATTTTTATTCTCTAGAATTCTCTTGAGTTCCCTAAACTCTTTTAAATTCTCTCAAGATCCTTTGAGTTCCTTCGAATGAACCCTAAATGTGTTGAATTTATTGAATTCTTCTTAATTCTCCTAATTTTTCTTTTTTAGATTTCCTTACATTGTTTTTAATTAACCTTGAATTCTGATAAATTCTTTAGAATTCTTTGGAATTTACCTAGAATTCTTTTGAATTGAACCTTAATCTCTTATAAATTCTTTTGAATTCTCTTAAATTATGCCTGAATTCATTTTAATTATCCTTCAATTCTTTGAATCCTTTAAATTCGTTTAAATTTAATGAAACCTTCGAATTCTTTCGAATTACCACCATATCCCATTACCTTCAATCTCTCCAAAAAATTCATTCTTGAAAACAAATTTTCTAAAATATCAACAACGATCCTAAAAAGGAGCATCAAACAAATAAACAATAAACAAAGCCACAAAATAAATGACACTAAGACAAAATTAATAAATAAAAAGGTAGACAAAATCCTCCGAATACGGAAACGAGACTTTTGAATGATTATCAAAATCGACTCGGAAAGTAGGGTCAACACTTCAAAAACTTCACCAAAAACTGAACAAATCACCAACAGAACCGAGAATTGAAAATACCTAAAAAAAACCCTTCGAAATATTCGAACCACCTGCTCCGAAATTCGGGGTCGTTACCCCGAATTACCCTTCCAACCCCCAAAATCCCCCACTCCCAAATGATCATCACACACAAAATATTGCCGAAATCTTGAAAAATCTCGAACTCAAGGGACGTTCTCATTAACCCGAATGGAAAGAAGTCAAGAGGTGCCTAATCTTTTTGACAGGTCGGTCTGCGCGCCCGCTTTCGTGGCCACGCGAAACACGATCGAACGGTTCGTTTTGATTTTTCGAACGTGGCTCGAACGTCACAATCGTTTCGCAATGGGCCGTTGTTCCCCAATTATTGGCACTTCTCTCCGTGCAGTCTCTGACCGAGAAGGAGATTCGGAGATCGGTGAAGGGATTCCGGGGCAGAAGCCTCTCGAACTCCATGCGAGGAATCTGCCACCGCTGAGGAGAAACGAGCCCAGACCCGTTCACTGCACTCACTTTGGGACTTTTTCTCCACTTTTAGGGACGGAAATGGGGCGAAATTCCAGAGGATGGTGGATTACGTACCGATCTAGCAGAGGACGTGTTCACGCACGACTCGATTCGCGGTTCGCACCCTAAACGTCGTCAACTAATTGCGAGTCGGTGCCTCGGACTTTCCGACTGTCGCCATTTGCAACCGCTGACTAGCTGACGGCCAGAGAGTGGCCATCTTTGCGCAGGAAACATGCGCAAGTGCCACTTAGGGAAAGGCAGTGGCAGTGGCCAATCAGAAGGAGGCGCGCGAATATTTGATGTGCTTTTCAGACGAAATTACGATCAGACAATAGCAGTTTTGAGATATTTTTTTCGATTGACATGCGCCTGAAATTGAATACAAAAATAGTTTTTTTTCAGAGGTTAACAGAACAGTTGAATTTTCTAAAAAGATGATTTTTTTCACAAGTTCGCTGAATATTCAACCTACAAAAAAATTACAAATAAAATAGATTAATTTTCAACGCAAGACGATTTCAATTGAAATTTCAACATCAAAATATGAATTGAAAAAAAATCTACCAAATTAATCAAATTTAACAATGTAAAAACAAGAAGTCAATTTTCTACCAAAATAGTTGAATTTTCAACCCGGAAAAGAAATTAAAAACAAAATAGATTAATTTTCAACGCAGGAAGATTTTAATTGAAATTTCAACATCAAAATATGAATTGAAAAAAAAAATCTACAAAATTAGTCGAATTTTCAACTGAAAAAAAAACGAATTCAAAAAAAATTATTGAATTTTCAACAAAAAAAGGAGTTTAAAATAAAACAGTTTAAATTTCAGTCAAGGAAGATTTCAATTGAATTTTCAAACAAAAAATTATTATTATTATTATTATTATAGTTTTTTAAACTAAAAGAGAAATAAATTTCTCATCCAAAGAGACAAATTTTCAACAAGAAGTCAATTTTCTACCAAAATAGTTGAATTTTCGAATCGAAAAACGAATTTGAAATAAAATAGTGGAATTTCTAACAAAAAGTCAAATTTTTACCAAAATAGTTGAATTTTTAATCCAAAAAAGGAAGATTTTCATTGAATTTTCAACATCAAAATATGAATTGAAAAAAAAAATCTACAAAATTAGTCGAATTTTCAACTGAAAAAAAAACCAAATTAAAAAAAATAAATGAATATTCAAACAAAAAACGAATTTAAAATAAAACAGTTCAAATTTCAGCCAAGGAAGATTTCAATTGAATTAAAAAAAAATTATTATTATTATTATTATTATGGTTTTTTAAACCAAAAAAGAAAGAAATTTTTTATCCAAAAAGACAAATTTTCAGCAAGAAGTCAATTTTCTATCAAAAAAATATTTTTTTAAAATAAAGTAGTTGAATTTTTAAACCATAAAACAAATTTAAAATAAATCAGTTGAAATTACCACCCAGCAAGATTTCAATTGAATTTTCAACAACAAGATAATAATAATTATCATTATAGTTTTTTGAACTAAAAGAGAAAAACATTTTTTATCCAAAAAGACAAATTTTCAACAAGAAGTCAATTTTTTACCAAAATAGTTGAATTTTCCACACAAAAA
>CAKNXH010050843.1:0-10714 GCA_932178445.1 Andricus quercusramuli
AGTTGATACTTTAACCAAAAAGGATTAATTTTCTATAAAAAAAGACGAATTTTCAATAACAAAATTAATTCTTGACCAAACAGTTGAACTTTCAAGCCAAAAAGATGAATTTTGAAAGAAAAATATTGAATTTTTAATATAAAAGAAAAGTTTTCAACAAGAAAGATCACTTTCCTACCAAAAAGGATGAATCTTAAATCCAAAGAAGATGAATCCTCAATCCAAAAAAGATGGAATCGCAAAACGGAAAATATAAAAGTTGATATTTCAACCAAAAAGATTTTAATTCTAAATAGAAAACACTTTAATCTTCAAAAGATAAGCTAAATCTCAATCAAGAAGATTAATTTTCTATCAAAAAGACGAATTTTCAACAAAAAAGTTAATTTTTGACGTAGCAGTTGGATTATCTAGATAAAAAAACAATTTTTTTAGAATACTGATGAATTTTTAATAAAAAAGATTATTTTGAAGCCAGAAATATCACTTTTCTATCAAAAAAAAAAGATAATTTTCAATCCAAAAAAAGATGGGATCTCATCGAAAAATATAATAGTTGATATTGCAACCAAAAAAGATTTTCATTCTAAACCAAAAAGACTTTAATTTCCAATAAAGAAGTTTCATTTCAATCAAGAAGATTAATTTTCTATAGGAAAGACGAATTTTGAACCAAAAAAATCAGTTTTGTCGAAACAGTTGAATTTTCAAGCTAAACAGACGAATTTTTTACAAAAATCTTGAATTTTTAATGGAAACGTTTCTTTTAACCAAGAAAGATGACTTTTCTATAAAAAAAGATGAATCTTCAATCCAAAAGAGATGAAATTTCTATAGAAGAAGACGAATTTAAAAAAATCAATTATTTTTGACCAAACAGTTGAATTTTCAAGCCAAAAAGACAAATTTTTTAGAATTACATTGAATTTTTTATATAGAAAAAAATATATTTTTAATCAAGAAAGATCATTTTTCTAGCAAAGAAGATTATTCTTATATACAAAAAAGATGGAATCTCAACGAAAAATATAATAGTTGATATTTCAATCAAACAAGAATTTCATTTTAAATCAAAAACACTTTTTAACTCAAAAAGAATTTCTAGTTAAGCAGGTAAATTTTAACCACAAAAGGATAACTTTTTAATACATTTTTTTAATTTTCAATAAAATAACTAAATTTTTACCAAAATATTTGAATTTTCAGCCCAAAAGGAAGTTTCAGCAAAAGAATTAAATTATAACAAAAAATGGATGACTTTTAATAAAATGGTTGAAAAATTCTCTATTTTGAATGAATTCAAATGTCTTTGATTTAAAATTAAAAACTTCTGGGATTAAAATAAATTTGTTTGAAAATTCAACTATTTGGTTGAAGATGAAGTTTTTGTTGTTGAACTTTTGATATGTTCTACATGAAAATTGTATAAAAATCTTTTCGAATTTTCTCAAGAGTCTTAAGAAAATGATATTTATATGACTTTAAAAACAAATACACTTGCAAAATAAATCGTTATTCGAAACAAATATATTTTCTAGAATTCCTGAGTACTCGCTTTTTTAGTTAATTTGTTTTAAATAAAATTTTAAGTATTGCATTTTTGGTTGAAAATTGATCATTTTTAGTTGAAAGTTGAGCTCTTTGGTTAAAAATTGATTTTTTTGGTCGAAGATTTATCTCTGGTTGCAAATGGTTAAAAATTCAAAAACTTGGTAGAAAGTTGAATTCTTTCGCTGAAAATTGATTTTTTTTTGTTGAAGATTCTTCATTTTAGTTGAAAATTTGTCTCTTTATTTGAAAATTAAACTATTTCTTTAAAATTGATTTTTTTGTTGAAGATTAATCTCCATTGATTAAAAATTAAATATCTTGGTTGAAAGTTGAACTCTTTATTTAAAAAATGGTTTTTTTGGTTGATGATTCTCCATTTTAGTAGAAAATTCAACTAATTGGTTGAAGATGAACTTCTTTTGTTGACGTTTTGGTTTGTCAAACCCGAAATTTTATAAAAACTTTTTCGAAATTCCTAAAGAATTTCAATAAAATAATATTCATATAACCTTAAAAACAAATAAACCTGAAAAAAAGTTATTCGATACAAATAGATATTTTCGTAGAATTCCTGAGTACTTGTTTTTTTAGTCAATTTTTTTTAAATAAAATTTTAAGTATTGCATTTTTGGTTGAAAATTCATTTTTTCGGCTGAAGATTCTTCATTCTATTTGAAAATTCTCATCTCTTTGGTTTAAAATTTAACTATTTTATTGAATATTCGTTATTCTTAGTTACATTTGAAAAAAAAAATTACCATTTTTAGTTGGAAGTTAAACTCTTTATTTAAAAATCTATTTTTCTGGTTGAAGATTTTTCATCTCTTCAGTTGAAAAGTTAACTATTTTTTTTGAAAATTCGATTTTTTTTAAATATAAAATTGAAAGTATTGCAATTTTGTTTGAAAATTGATCTTTTTTATTTGATAGTTGAACTATTTGGTTAAAGATTGATTTTTTGGTTGAAGATTCTTCATTTTAGATAAAAAATCATCTCTTTAGTTGAAATTTAACTATTTACTTGAAAATTGATTTTTTGTTGTTGAATATTATTTATTTTAGTTAAAAAATCATCTCTTCAGTTTGAAATTGGACTGTTTGGTTTAATATTGATTTTGTTGGTTCAAGATTTATCTCTGGTTGCAAATTAATCTCTTTTGGTCAGAAATTCAAAAGCTTGATTGAAAGTTGAACTCTTTGATTGAAAATTGATTTTTTGGTTAAAAATTCATCTCTTTAGTTGAAAATTGAACTATTTAGTTGAAAACTGATTTTTTTGTCGAAGATTCTTCATTTTAGTTAAAAAATCATCTCTTCAGTTGGAAATTGGACTGTTTGGTTGAATATTGATTTTGTTGGTTCAAGATTTATCTCTGATTGCAAATTGATCTCTTTTGGTTGAAAATTCAAAAAATTTGGTTGAAAGTTGAACTGTTTGGTTGAAAATTGATTTTTTTGTTGTTGAAAATTCTTCATTTGAGTTGAAAATTCATCGATTTAGTTGAAAATTGAAATCTTGATTTGAAAATTAATTTTTTTGGTTGAAGATTTTTAATTTTAGTTGAAAATTCATTTCTTTAGTTGAAAATTGAACCATTTCTTTAAAGATTGATTTTTTTGGTTGATGATTCCTCATTTTAGTAGAAAATTCAACTATTTGGTTGAAGATAAATTTTGTTGTTGTTGACGTTTTGATTTGTCAGACCCGAAATTTCATAAAAACCTTATCTTATAATAACCTTCATATAACCTTAAAGACAAATAAACCTGAAAAAAGTTATTCGATACAAATAGATATTTTCATAGAATTCCTGAGTACTCGTTTTTTTAGTCAACTTTCTTTAAATAAAATTTTAAGTAATTCATTTTTAGTTGAAAATTAATTTTTTCGGTTGAAGATTCTTCATTCTATTTCAAAATTCTCATCTCTTTGGTTTAAAATTTAACTATTTCATTGAAAATGCGTTATTTTTAGATACATTTTTTTAAATAACATTTTAATATTGCATTTTGGTTGAAAATTTACCATTTATAGTTGGAAGTTTAACTCTTATATTTGAAAATTAATTTTTCTGGTTGAAGATTTTTCATTTTAGTTAAAAATTCTCATCTCTTCGGTTGAAAAGTTGACTATTTTTTTTAATTCGATTTTTTTGTTAATTTAAAAAAAAATGCTAAGAATTGCACTTTTGGTTAAAAATTGATCTTTTTGATTTGGCAGTTGAACTATTTGGTTGAAAATTGATTTTTTGGTTGAAGATTCTTCATTTTAGTTGAAAATTCATCTCTTTAGTTGAAAATTAATTTTTTTGGTTGAAGATTCTTCGTTTTAGTTGGAAATTCTCATTTCTTTAGTTGCAGGGTGAACTATTTTTGGGAAAATAAGTTTTTTCTTAGTCAAAATTTTTGTTTAATTTTAAGTATTGCAATTTTTGTTGAAAATTGCTTTTTTTTTTAGTTGATACTTGAAATATTTGATTGAGTCTTGTGTTTATTTGTTGTCAAAAATTCTTCATTTTATTTTCAAAAAATCATTTCTTTAGTGAAAATTTAACTATTTCTTTAAAAATTGATTTTTTTTGTTGAAGATTAATCTCTTTTGGTTAAAAATTCAACAACTTGGTTAAAAGTTGAACTCTTTATTTGAAAAATGATTTTTTTGGTTGAAGATTTTTCAATTTAGTTGAAGCTTCTCATTTCTTCGTTTGAAAAATTCACTACATTCTTGAAAATTCTATTTTTTTAAATAAAATTGTAAGTATTGCACTTTTAGTTGAAGATTAATTTTTTTATTTGATAGATTAACTATCTGGTTAAAAATTAATTTTTTTGGTTGAAGATTCTTCGTTTTAGTTGGAAATTCTCATCTCTTTAGTTGAAAATTAAACTATTTACTTGAAAATTGATTTTGTTTGTTGAAGATTCTTAATTTTAGTTAAAAAATCATCTCTTTAGTTGAAAATTAAACTATTTACTTGAAAATTTATTTTTTCGGTTGAAAATTTATCTCTGGTTGCAAATTAATCTCTTTAGGTTAAAAAATAAAAAACTTGGTTAAAAGTTGAACTCTTTGGTTGAAAATTGATTTTTTTGTTGAATATTCTTCATTTTAGTTAAAATTCATCTCTATTGTGGAAAATTCATCTCTTTAGTTGCAAATTGAACTATTTAGTTGAAAATTAATTTTTTTTGGTCGAAGATTCTCCATTTTAGTTAAAAAATCATCTCTTCAGTTGAAAATTAAACTATTAGGTTAAAAATGGATTTTTTTATTATAGATTTATCTCTGGTTGCAAATTTCTCTTTTTGGCAAAAATCTCTTTTGGTTGAAAATTCAAAAAATTGGTCAAAAGTTAAACTCTTTGGTTGAAAATTGATTTTTTTGGTTGAAAATTCTTCATTTTAGTTGAAAATTTATCTATTTAGTTGAAAATTGAAATCTTGATTTGAAAATTAATTTTCTTTGGTTGAAGATTCTTCATTTCAGTTGAAAATTCAACTACTTAGTTGGAAATTGACTTTTTTTGTCAAAAATTCTTCATTTTATTTTTAAAAAATCATCTCTTTAGTTGGAAATTGAACCATTTCTTTAAAAATTAATTTTGTTGGTTGATGATTCTCCACTTTAGTAGAAAAATTCAAATGTTTGGTTAAAGATGAACTTTTTTTGTTGACATTTTGATTTGTCCAACCCGAAATTTTATAAAAACCTTTTCGACCTCAAGAATCTTAATAAAATAATATTTATATAACCTTAAAAACAAATGAACCCCAAAAAATAGTTATTCGAAACAAATAGATATTTTCATAGAATTCCTGAATACTCGTTTTTTTAGTCAATGTTTTAAATAAAATTTTAGGTATTGCATTTTTGGCTGAAAATTGATTTTTTTGGTTGAAGATTCTTCATTTTAGTTGAAAATTCATCTATTTGGTTTAAAATTTAACTATTTTATTGGAAATGCGTTATTCTTAGTTACATTTTTTTTTAATAGAATGTTAATATAATTTTGGTTGAAAATTTACCATTTTTAGTTGGAAGTTGAACTCTTTATTTGGAAATTTATTTTTCTGGTTGAAGATTTTTCATTTTAGTTGAAAATTCTCATTTCTTCGGTTGAAAAATTAACTACATTTTTTGAAAATTCGATTTTTTTAAAATAAAATTGTAAGTATTAGACTTTTGGTTGAAGATTGATTTTTTTTATTTGATAGTTGAACTATTTGGTTGAAAACTGATTGTTTGGTTGAAGATTCTTCATTTTAGTTAAAAAATCATCTCTTTAGTTGAAAATTAAAATATTTATTTACAAATTAATTTTTTTGGTTGAAGATTCTTCATTTCAGTTGAAAATTCTCATCTCTTTGATTGAAAGTTGAACTCTTTTCTTGAAAATTCGTTTCTTTTTAGTTAAATCTTTTTCGAATAAAATGTTTGGTATCGCAATTTATGTTGAAAATTGCTCTTTTTTAGTTGATAGTTGAACTCTTTGGTTGAAAATTGTTTTTTTTTTTCAAAAATTCTTCATTTTATTTTTAAAAATCATCTTTTTAGTTGAAAATTGAACTATTTCTTTAAAAATTGATTTTTTGGTTGAAGTTTAATATCTTCTAGTTAAAAATTCAACTATTTGGTTAAGAGTGGAACTCTTTATTTGAAAATGAATTTTCTCGGTTGAAGATTTTTCATTTTAGTTGAAAATTCTCATCTCTTCGGTTGAAAAGTTGACTTTTTTTTTTTTGAAAATTCGATTTTTTTATATAAAATTGTAAGTATTGCACTTTTGGTTGAAAATTGATCTTTTTGATTTGATAGTTGAACTATTTAGTTGAAAATTTATTTTTGTTGTTGAAGACTCCTCATTTTAGTTAAAAAATCATCTCTTTTGTTGAAAATTGAACTATTTAGTTGAAAACTAATTTTTTTGGTTGAATATTCTTTATTTTAGTTGAAAATTGAACTATTAAGTTAAAAATTGATTTTTTTTGTTGAAGATTTATCTCTGGTTGCAAATTAATCTTTTTTGGTTGAAAATTCAAAAAGTTGGTTGAAAGTTGAACTCTTTGGTTGAAAATTCATTTTTTTTGTTGAATATTCTTCATCTAAGTTGAATATTCTCTTCTCTTTGGTTGGAAGTTGAACGACTTTTTTGAAAATTCGTTTTTCTCTTTTTTTGTTTTGATTTTTAGTTGAGTTGAAATCTTAGGTTGTAAATTGTTTTCTTTTTGTCAAAAATTCTTAATTTTATTTTAAAAAATCATCTCTTTTGTTGAAAATTCGACTATTTGGTTGAAAATAAACTTTTTTGTTGAAGTTTTGATTTGTCAAACCCGAAATTTCATAAAAATCTTTTCGAAATTTCTCAAAAATCTCAATAAAATAATATTTATATAACCTTAAAAACAAATAAACCCCAAAAAATAGTTATTCGAAACCAATAGATATTTCCATAGCATTCCTGAGTACGTGACAGCTAATTGTAATAAAGTCTTGACACTACAAGAATTTCTCAAGAATTAAAAGTACACGCCCATAACCTCAAAAAACAGAAATTCAATAAAAAATAATACAAACCGCTGAAAACCCCGAAGTTATTACTTAACAAAATACTAAAAAATGAGTGTGTTTTAACATACTAAATGAATTTTATACTATTTTTAGTCGTTATCAGCGACCGGATATAAAATATTTTGACAGTTCGTAAGACACAACCTGTGGCATTTCACATCTTGACTTTTCTATTTTCCTACTAAAGTTTAAATAATTTTGAGGGTACTTACGAAGAATTTATTTTTTATGGGAAAATATGAGCGACACCGCCTTTCTCCGATTCCAGTTATTTTTCTGATTAATTAGACGTTTCAGCGCTGACGAAGACAGGTCGGAAATAACGGAAGTGATTTAAATATGGCAACACTGTCAAGGTGTATGACGTCATTTAAAAAGAAAACTTTGTCCTTTCGTGTCAAGTTTTTTTTTGAAAACTAAAAACTATTTGTCGTGATGAAATTTGTAATTATAATAAAACGCAATTCTGTTCCAAAAATTCTTTCTGAGTTTTCATCCCGAAATGAGAAAAGATTAAAAATTTGACAACCATAGAAAGTTATTCTTCTTTATCGACGGGGGTAAGGAAGGAATCTGCTGAGACGAGAATGCAACCCACCGTACAGAAGAGTATAGGGAAAGACCACAGAACAGGGGTAAAACAAGTTTTTTCTGAATAAATTAATCTTTTTTGGTTAAAAATGCGTATGATTTAATTAAGTACCATCTTATTTCATAGAATTGGAATTGTTTGATTTGAATTTTTTCATTTTTATCATCTACTGTTATATTTTTTGGTTGAAAATTCATATTTTTTTAGTTGAAAATTCAACAACTTGGTTGAAAGTTAAACTCCTTGGTTGGAAATTAATTTTTTTGGTTGAAGATTCTTCATTTAAGTTAAAAAAAAATCATGTTTTTGTTCGAAAATTAAACGATTTATTTCAGAATTGATTTTTTGGTTGAAGGTTCTTTATTTTAGTTAAAAATTCATCTCTTTAGTTGAAAATTTAACTAATTTGTTGAAAATTCATTTTTCTCAGTTACATTTTTTTTAAATAAAATTTTAATATTGCATTTTTTGTTGAAAATTTATTATTCTCAGTTGAAAATTGAACTCTGTGGTTGAAAATTTTATTTTTATTTTCTGATGAAAATTCTACGCTTTTGTCAAAAAATAACCTCTTTGTTTGAAAATTAAACGATTTGATTGAAAATTAATTTTTTTGGTTGAAGATTCTTCATTTCGTTGAAAATTCCTCTCTTTGGTTGAAAATTTAATCATTTTGTTGAAAATTCGTTTTTCTTAGTTAAAATTTAAAAAAAAAAAAAATTTAATATTGCATTTCTTGTTGGAAATTGATCTTTCTTTGTTGAAAAATTGGAATTTTTTGTTGAAAATTCTTCAAAATTTTTCTTTGTTGAAAATTCAAGAACTTGGTTGAAAATTAAACAACTTGGTTGAAAATTTGTTTTTGTTGTTGTTGAATATTGTGGATAAATTAATATTCTTTGAATAAAAATTCATATTTTTCGGTTAAAAATTTAACAACTCGGTTGAAAGTTGAACTCTTCGGTTGAAAATTAATTTTTTGTTGTTGAAAATTCTTCATTTCAGTTGAAAAATCATCTTTTTGGTCGAAAATTAAACGATTTAATTGAAAATTGATTTTTTTGGTTAAAGGTTCTCTATTTTAGTTAAAAATTCATCTCTTTGGTTGAAAATTTAACTATTTTGTTGAAAATTCGTTTCTCTTATTTAAATTTTTAAAAAAATATTGCATTTTTTGTTGAAAATTTATTATTCTCAGTTGAAAATTGAACTCTGTGGTTGAAAATTTTTTTATTTAGTTCAAAAATCATCTCTTTAGTTGAAAAAAGAAATATTTGGTTAAAAATTTATTTTTCTTTATTGAAGATTAATCTCTGGTTGAAAATTAATCTTTTTGCTTGAAAATTCAACAACTTGGTTGAAAATTAATCTACTTAGTTGAAAATTGATTTTTGTTGTTGTTGAATATTCTTCATTTTAGTTGAAAATTTTTCTCTTTGGTTGAAAATTAAACTATTTTGTTGAAAATTAATTTTTTCAGTTAAAAAAGATTTTTGTGGATAAACTAATATTTTTTGGCTGAAAATTCATTTTTTTTTTTGTTAAAAATTAAACAACTTGGTTGAAAGTTGAACTCTTTGGTTGAAAAATATTTTTTTTTTGTTGAAAATTCTTCATTTTAGTTTAAAATAATCCTATTTTTGTTGAAAATTGATTTTTTGGTTAAAGTTTCTTTATTTTAGTTAAAAATTCATCTCTTTGGTTGAAAATTTAACAATTTTGTTGAAAATTCGTTTTTCTTTGTTAAATTTTTTAAAAATAAAATTTGAATATTGCATTTTTTGTTGAAAATTTATTATTCTTAGTTGAAAATTGAACTCTGTGGTTGAAAATTGTATTTTTGTCTGTTGAAAATTCTTAATTTTAGTAAAGAAAATCATCTCTTTGTTTGAAAATTAAACGATTTGGTTGAAAATCAATTTTTTTGGTTGAAGATTCTTCATTTTAGTTGAAAATTCATCTCTTTGGTTGAAAAATTAACTATTTAGTTAAAATTCGTTTTTCTTAGTCACATTTTTTTGCAATAAAATTTACATATTGCATTTTTTGTTGAAAATTGATCTTTCATAGTTGAAAAATTGAAATTTGTTGTTGAAAATTCTTCATTTCAGTTCAAAAATCATCTCTTTAGTTGAAAACTGAACTATTTGGTTAAAAATTTATTTTTTTTTATTGAAGATTAATCTCTGGTTGAAAATTAATCTTTTTGCTTGAAAATTCAACAACTTGGTTGAAAATTGATTTTTGTTGTTGTTGAATATTCTTCATTTTAGTTGGAAATTTATCTCTTTGCTTGAAAATTAAACTATTTTATTGAAAATTAATTTTTTCCAGTTAAAAAAATTTTTTCTGGATGAATAAATATTTTTTGCTTGAAAATTCATATTTTTTGTTTAAAAATTCAACAACTTGGTTGGAAGTTGAACTCTTTGGTTTGAAATCATTTTTTTTCATCTGAAGATTCTTCACTTTAGTTGAAAATGTATCTCTTTTGTTGAAAATTTAACTGGTTTGCTGAAAATTTGTTTTTCCTAGTTAAATTTTTCTGAAATAAAATTCAAATATTGCATGTTTAGTTGGAAATTGATCTTTCTTAGTTGAAAATTGAACTCTGTGGTTGAAAATTGTATTTTTTCTGTTGAATCGTTCTAGCTGAGAATCCATCTCTCTAGGTGAAAATTAAACTAAATTGTTGAAAATTCGTTTCTTTAGTTAATTTTTTTAAAACAAAATTTCAAGTATTGCATTTTTGGTTGAAAATTTATCTTTTTTTTTGAAAATTAAACTATTTTGTTGAAAATTCACTTTTTCAGTTAAAAAACTTTTTGTGGGTAAATTAATATTTTTTGGATGAAAATTCATATTTTTTGGTTAGTAATTCAATAACTTGATTGAAAGCTGAAATCTTTGGTTGATAAATAATCTTTTTGGTTTAGAATTAACTATTTAGTTGAATTTTTTTTTTTTAGTTACATTTTTCTGAAATAAAATTTAATTATTGA
>CAKNXH010050856.1:0-23438 GCA_932178445.1 Andricus quercusramuli
GGTTCGAAACGAATCCATTGACCTATAATAATAATGCATTTTATCAAAGAGTAGGGAAGTTATGGTAATTTATATATTTTGAAAATCGTTTTTTTATAGTAAAACTGTTTTCATTAACATAATTCAAAGTTGATGCAAGAACAGAAAATATGTGTTGATTCGAGATGAATCGATTGACCTATAATATTCAGACATTTTATTGGAGAGTATGGAAATTGTGAAATTGCATAATATTTGAAAACACGGTTTTTCATAGTAAAACTTCTTTTCAGTAACATAATTCAAAATTGATGCAAAAACGGAAAAAATCTCTTGATTCAAGGCAAATTGATTGATCTATAATAATAATAATACACTTTATTGAAGATTAGGGAATTTCTGCTCATTTATAATATCTGAATCATCAGGTTTAAACAGAAAAACTCTTTTCACCGACATAATTTAAAGTTGATGCATGAATAGAAAAGACTTTTTGATTATAAATTTTCAAATAGAGTAATATTATGACAAGTTTTGTGAAGAAATCGTAAAGCTGGGAAAGGGATAGGGTGCGACAGAACTTTTCCTTTCCCTTTTCCAGCTCAAAAAATTATTATTTCGAACCCAAGATTTGATTTGTCTGATTTGTCTTGTTATTTAAAATATTTTTGTATTATTCTGTAATTTTTCATTTTTGGTAAATTTCTATTTTTAAATTGAGCAAAATGAAGACTTCGGTTTGCCTATTATTGAAAAAAATAACTAATGCTTCCTCTATGAGGAAGCAAATACATTTGCTATCGGGAAGCAAAGTGCTCGTGAAATGAGCACCATATAATTATAAATACAAACAAAGTGGAAACACTCGAAATCGAATTCACAGCTAGTTTACATTAGTAAAAATGTTAAAGTTTAAAATTAGGAAGATATTATCTACATTTTGAAACGACAATTAAACAATCATAACGAGAAAGAACTTCATAAAATTATGAAAACAATGCTTCATAAAAATAGTCTATAAGAAGCGACGTAAGTCCGATAATGTAAACCAAATACTACTTTCTGCAACGTTTTTGTATTATTACTTATATAACATATAGGGTAAGAGCACCAGTTATTGGCACCTTAAGAGGAAATTTAGACTTTAGGAAATAAATAAACACATAAAATATTGAATTCTGAAATAGTGATAATTATACCGGCACTCCAAATTTTATGCAGAATACACTGGAATGTTGAATTATTATTCAAAGTTGAAAAAAACTTGAAAAATTATTAAAAATAAGTATGTAGTCCCAAAATTTTAGTGCTTGGCACTGCTAACCCCAGTTATTGGCACCCCTCGTCACCAGTGATTGGCACTACACTCACATAACCTCTTCAAACTTCTGTAATTGCGTTAAAACATTGATAAAAACAAATTGTGCATCTGAAAATATGAAATAAATTTTCTATTAATAATTCTAAATTTAGTATTTTATAAATTTTGTTTTTGGACAAGTCAACATCTTTGACAGCAGCTATAAAGCCTAGCCATGTCACATATGTGTTCTTTGGCATATGTTTTTCTTTCCTCCGAGATACTCTCTGACGGGCAAACATATGGCAATAAATAAAATAAAAACCATAAATGTTACTAATTTTCTCATTTTCTACTTTAAACTAGAAAAATTAAGAAACAAATTCAAACATGGATACATAAATAAAGTTAAAACAAATCACCCACCGATTAAATAAAAACTTTGCCTATTTATAATAACATGAATTCATGCGTAACATTTAAAACATTGTACGACAATATTATTAAACACAATATGTATAAAGATAATAAAATTCTATTTATAATTTAAATAAAACCAATATTTACCTATACCTCGAGGCCTAGAAAGAATAATAAATTGAATGAACAGAACTTTGGAGGTTACGATTACCGGTATATACCGGTATTAAAATGACAGCTTCATTTATTATAATTGTTAGCTACTTTTTCGTCTACCTAGTAAAGACTTTTATTGTTCCGGCACTTTTAACACTTCATTTTATCAGAAATACGTGAAATAGCTCATGTCAACACAAGGTCTTGAGATTACATAACCTCACTTTTTTCTGGCGAGGCAGGGGTGCCAATGAATGAAATCATTCCCGAATTGCATGGTCTGGTCATTGGCACTGGGGTGCCAACGACTAGAGACCATACTTTTTCTATTCATTTCCATTGGCACCCCCCTAAAATTAATAAATAAATTATTGCCGAGGTTCATTCCTCATTTCGATTATATTGCAAGTATTTCTTTTCAATATTCACAAAAATTGGAACAGATTTACTTGTTCACAACGTTGTTTGAACAAAATTAAAAAATGTTGTCAGCTAAAAATTTTCTTTAGAAAACCGGATAAATTCTTGGCACCCTAAGAACTGAAGTGAATTCATTATTTTATCACTAAATTTGACATTATTTTGTATGAATTATATATGTCAGTACACGCAGAAATAATGGTAGAATTAAAATAATACCATCAAAATACGATAAATGTTTGCATTTTCTTAAAATTTAACAAAAATGAGAGAGGGTGCCAATAACTGGCGCAGTGCCAACCACTAGTGCTCTTACCCTATGGATTTTAAAGAATAAAATTTGTAAGCTGGGCCAGTACACAACAGAAATATCAGGATCTGCAAGTGGTGGTTCGATTTCAGATTCCAGGCTTACCAGGACAGAAGTCATGCGAAATTTCTCTTACGCCTCGAAAATCTGCTGTTATAGAAGAAAAATTTTTTTTTGGGTATTGTTTATTTTATCACGGCGAAACAACACGACGCTACGATAGAAAATATTTGAAGTTTATATCTTTTTCAGCCTCAAAAAACAATTTAATGAAACTTTTGAAATTCAATATTTTTTGCTGTTTATAATGTAGGTAATTTAGGTTTATTTGCAATGAAATAATGAAACTGTCAACAAATAAGTTGATTTTGTAACCAAACTGTTGAGTTTATTGCAACCTACAAAGATGAATTTTCAACTAAATAATCGAATTTTAAACAGAAAAGATAAAACTTAAAATAAAAACAGTTGCATTGCCAACGAAATAATTGAATTGTTTGGAAGACGGTGAATTTTAAATCGAAAAGGACGAATTTCCTGTCGAAATAGGCGAATGTTCAACAAAACAGTTGAATTTGCAACCAAAACTTTCACCCAAAATAGTTGAATTTTCAAATAGAAAATCGGAATGTTCGACAAAAAGACGAATTCTCAACGAAAAATTGAATATTTCGTATTTCAGCAACAACAAAAAGCGAATTTTCTGTGGAATTTTCCATAAAATAGTTTAACTTTCAACCTACAAAGTTGAATTATTTACCAAAACGACATTTCAACAAAGGAAATTAATTTTCTACCAGAAAATGACAAATTTTCAACAGAATACATCAATTTTCAAACGAATAATAGCATAGATTTTCAACCAAATAGTTGAATTTTCAACTAAAGACCATAAGTTTCAATCAAAAAATGGAATAGTTCAATTTTGAGTTGAACAAATCAATTTTCATAGAAAAAAAAGAAAAGAAGTTTAATTTACAATCAAGTAGTTCAATTTTCAATTAGGAAGATTCGTAATTTCTACCAAAAAAGATAAATTTACTGAAAAAATATGAATTGTCAACCAAAACTGGAATAGTTGAATTTCCAGCCAAAAAAAATTGTATGCAAAAAAAATCATTTTTGACATAATAGTTCAATTTTCAAGAAATAAAATGAGTTTTCAACAAAGTAGTTCTACGTTCAACCAAGAGGTTAAATTTTAAATAAAAGAATGTCAATTTTTTAATGAAAAATTAAATAGTTGAATTTTTGAATAAAAACTATCAATTTTCAACCGAAAATGGAATAGTTGAATTTTCAATTCAAACAATTAATTTTCATACAAAAATAAAGTTTTTTCGACAAAATAATTCAATTTTCAGCCAATAAGATGATTTTTTATTAATGTTTCTTTAGATTCCAACCAAGTAATTGAATTTTTAAGAAAGAAAATAAACTGTCTAATAGAGAAGAGATGAATTTACAACAACAAAACGAATTTTCAATGAAATAGTAAAATTTTTAACCTTCAACGAAATAGTTAAACTTTTAACCTACGCAGATGAATTCTTAACGAAAACGTCGAATTGTCAACACAGAAAATTAATTTTCGACCAAAACAGACAAATTTTCAACAAAAGACACCTATTTAAAGAGAAATAATTTAATTTGTAACTAAAGATAGTTGCATTTTCAACGAAAAAAGATTAAATTTCAAGCAAGAATATTAATTTTCCACCAGAATAAGACAAATTTTTATGAAAGCTTAAACGAGAAAGGTAGAATAACTTTCAATTTTAATTTAATATGAAAAAAAGACTTCATTTTTTATCTATGTTATTATTATCTTGGATATGAAAAGAGCTGAATATTCAAAAAAATATTTAAAGTACATTTTCAGTGTACAAAATTAATTTGGAAGAAAAAAAACGAGTTTAAAAAGAAATGTTTTGTTAAAAAAATAATTCAAGATATCTTCTGATGTGCAATTATCTGAACTCCTGGAATCTGCATTTTTCTTTCGCTAAAGACCACAGTAAATCGACCGCCGACAATGAATAAAAAGTGCTAGGTGAATCGGCCGATATCCTAAATATTGAAGGTAATCTTAAATAAAAACGAGAATAAAATGCAAAATTACCGAAACTCACAATAGAAATTGAATGGGTTGACCGATTTTTTTCTATCTTTTTTTGATCTTCTCGTAATTATGTAATGAACCTAATGCAGCATATAAAAATTCAATTTATCCATATTCTAATAATTATCAATTTCGTTCAAGCGGCTCGAATCGTGTCAGGATGCAACAATCGAAAGGGCGGTTGATTTACGAGCGACCCCCTGTGTTCAGCTTGCTCGAGAACCGTCACGGTGAATTATGACAAATTTGTATGGATTTGAAGAGCGCCTGTTTTAGGTTCAACGGGGGTACTTTCCCGGTGGCGGATTACTCGTTTCCAGGCGCAAAAATGAAGCACATTTTCGATTAATTGAAAATAAAAAAAAACAAGACCATTTTTCAAAAAAAAAAAAACTTTCTTTTTCTGCATTATGCTCTTGAGATTATGTGGTTAAAATATTACATCGAATAATTCATCCGTTTAGCGGGATTCATGCGCAAGAGAATACATGGGCTAAAAATAAGGCTTGAGGAAGCGCCTTAATACTTTCAATCGTTTTATGAAAAATATTGTACATACAATTTTTGTCTATAGAAAGAATCCATGTAAAATTAGACATGTTCTACAAGTACAGTCGCAGAATATATCAGGTAGAAAATATTGTTGTGGGTTAAATTATGCGAAACGTAAAAATAAATTATTAGAAAAAAAAGTTAAAAATAGATTTCCGCAGAAGAAAAAAAATTATATTTTTTTTAAATTTCTTTGTTTAATTTAGCGTTTAAAGAGAAAGAGATTATAACGTTTATAAAGGCCTGGAAAGTTCTATGGACACGATCATTTTCTTCTTATAATACAAGAATTTACTTATTTTTACGTAAAAAACAACAGATTCGATAAAAATGTTCATGTGTAAAAAAGTTATATACTAATAATAAACAAATTAAGAGCTCGGTCATTTGTCAACGAATAGGATCAATTGGTTTAGGGAATCAAGAAAGAATGTATTTCCAATCAATCTTTTCTACGATACTTTGCAAATATACAATAATTATTAATTATTTAAACAATATTCATAAATAAATTCAGAGTTTAGCTATTTGTCAACGAATAGGCTACATTTTTTACAGAATTAACTAAGAATATCTTTCCGATGACTTTTTTCTGTGATACTTTGTCAATTCTCAAGTATTATTAATTATTCAAACTATTTTTATAAACAAATTGAGAGTTTAGCTGTTTTGGAACTAACAGGCTTAATTTGGTAACGGAAACAAGAAAGTACGTATTTCTAACAAGACTTTCCTACATTACTTCACACATTTGCAATCATTATTAATTATTTAAACAATTTTCATAAACATATTCAGAGTTTGCTTGTTTTTCAACGAATGGGCTCAGTTTGTTTATGAATGCAACTAAGAATATCTTTCCGATGATTGTTATCTGGTATGTTACTTTTTAAATTTACAAGAATTTTCAATTACTTTTTTCTGTGATACTTTGTAAATTGCCAAGTCCCTACGATACTTCGCAAATTTATAATAATTATTAATCATTTAAACAATTTTCCTAACCGTATTCAGAGTTTGTCTACTCTCTAAATCTCTATCAGTGAAAAGTCACTGATTGTCAGTAAAACCTCACTGATTCAAATAGCTAGAATCCGGTCACTGACAACCAGTGAAAAGCTACTTATTCATTCAGTGAAAGTTTCACTTTTGATAGTTGGCAGCTCTGCACCACGTCAATTTAGCGGTCATAATAAAATAAGATTTTAGTAGATTCAATATTTTTCATAAACATATTCAGAGTTTGGGTCTTTTTCAAAGAATAGACACAATCTGTTTACGGAGTCAACTAAGATTGTCTTTCCGATGATCTTTTCTATGTTGTTTTGTAAATTTACAAGAATTCTTAATTATTAAAAATATTTTCATTAGCAAATTAAGAGTTTGGCAATTTGTCGAATAAACCCTCTCGTCAAACCTCCTGCTCGACATTAATTAAAACCGAGGTTAAAACGTAGCGAATACACAACCCTGTCGTATACGTCGCAGATGGGCATCCATTCGAGTGCTATGCGCGCTCGAAATGGCTTGACATCTAGACTCTTATCGAGTCGAGATAATTTACTGTGTATTTCTATGAAGATTTGTACGCGCCGACATTTTATAGGTTTTTTTTTTCAAAGTTGCATGAAAATGTTTTGAGTTGCACAATTATTTATTCTGCATCGTCAGAGGGTATCCATGCGAAGCCGTGTACAAATCAAAACTATTGAAGTACAAATTAATTTCATGGTACTTTATCAACTTCATTTCCAAATAAAATAATTACATGTAAATAAATTGGTCGCGCGCGGAGCGCGCGTATGAGGCTCTAGTTTAGGCACAAAACAACAATGGTAGCACTGTTTTCTTTCCATTTTCACATCACATGACACATTTCATATCAAGATGGCGGAATAGGCACGATAGAAATAGAATTTGAAATGTGTACCAATTTTTTTTCAAATATAAATTCGAAAAGTTTTTTTTTACAGTATACTGGTATTATTAGTGATTTTAAAGCATATACTCTACATGAAAAAATAAAATCGCTGAAAACCCAAAGTTACTCGGACCTCACGCTTGGATTTTTTGCCGTAAGATTCTAAATCTATTTTTTGCATATTCCTTTCTTAAAAAAATGTAAGGATTGGGGTAGAAAATCGGTCCGGGAGAAAAATTGTAACAACCGGCCCACAAGCAGTTTATCACTCCTAAAAAACACGGTCGAAGATCAATAATATACGGCCCTACTCTTGCAATCAAACAGGTCCAAATCACTTAAAATCGTACCTGCCTGCAGGGATTTTCATCAGTATCCCACCTGTTTAATCTGGGCTTGATACTGGATATAGACTTTGATCAATTATTTCTATTCGTTATCATAACGATTCAACATGCTTAAACAAAAAAGACACTTATTATTTTACTTTATGCTCATCCGCGCGAGTTATTTTAATCATAATGATAATAAATGACTTCGCTATTATTGTCTCTATTATTTATAGAAAAATCAATGAAAGTTTATTGCCAGAATAGAAGACACACAGAGAATCAGCAACTTTTAGATAAACGTAAACTTTATCACGAAGAAACCTTTTCTAAGAAGCTTCAATGCGCAGCTGGCGCCGAAAGGAAGTTCTATGGTCAAGCTACTTATTCATCAGGTGAGTATGAAGATTTTAAAGATTTTTCCACTTTATAATTGCAGCAATTACGTTCATCCTTTTTTTTTATTTTCAGATCTAAACCAGAATATAGCAGAAAGTTTTGAGAACAATATGCAAGTTGTCCTCACAAATATGAAAAAATACTTACTAGAAGAGCCATTTTCATCTGAATTGCAACAATCTTTGAAGCATATTTTCTGTCATACAGAGGATGCATTGTCTGTCCGGAAAAGTGGCTACAAGACTCTGCTAAGAAACATGAGTTTCGAAATTTTAGGGAAGTCTCCATTACAGGTGCTTATCTTTTTTTCTTTCAGTAAGAATAGGAACCTTAAAAAAATGTAATTCCTCACAAA
The DNA here is from genome assembly GCA_932178445.1 of Andricus quercusramuli. Taxonomy (NCBI): domain Eukaryota; kingdom Metazoa; phylum Arthropoda; class Insecta; order Hymenoptera; family Cynipidae; genus Andricus; species Andricus quercusramuli. The sequence goes on from CAKNXH010050856.1 coordinate 8,264, forward strand.
TAAATTTTGATATTTTGAATGTCACATCTTGATAAATATAATAATTTCTTTATTCTAGCCAATAGCTCGACAGAATGGCATACAGTTACTGCAAGAATTTCAAGATTATCCATTGTTTTGTGAAGAAATAATTAATGATTTAACAAAAGGTTTAATGCGCTTATCTGCGTTAACCTATGACAATACTTCTGATGGTTTAAAACTGGTTGATGACACAGTATTTTTACTGCACTCACTTAAAAAACTTTTGGAGATATTTTCTGAGATGAGCAAGGATTTGAACAATGAATTAGTTTGCAACAATTCAAAATATATTAAATACAAGAAAAGTTACAATAATTCATTGTGGAAGAGTATTCAACTCAAGAAATTGCAAAAATGGAAGGCACGATTAGAAAAATTTAGCAGGTCAAACTATGCGCAGGTTCCTTTTATGGCAAGAAAATGTGCTGCATTACTTAACATTCATTCTGAATAAAAAATTCAGTTATCATTACTCAATGAGAAAACGAGTCCCTTTTATTTATAAATACGTACAGCAAATTTTTGTATTTTACATATTTTTAGTTATTCATACTAAATATGTTCTGAGGATTTAATAAGAAATATGTCAATTCTCAAGTATTGCACTCTACTACTTATGTCTATATGATCTTAAGTACTTTTTATCATGTAAGGCCTTCTTATAGACACCTTAATAAAAATGTTTTCCTATGTATATTTTGTACTTATCGCAGTTGCTATACACATAACTGAAGTATTCAAGATTGTAATACTTAAAGTAGGCAGAGAGGGCGGATATTTCGTGATTTTTAATCAAGAAAAGGCAGGGAAAAAGGGGTGACAGGTGCAAAAATTATTTCGAAAAGCGTTACGTAATATATGGACAGTCCCTCAGAGCAGCCACTAAACTCTAAGAACAAAATTTCCTGTTTCTTCTGGTTAGCAGCAATTCTTCCCTGCCATTAAAATAAAAAATTCTAGAGATCAGAGCTGAACAATTTTTTATTTAACGTATTACAAACTGCACTGCATTATGAATAATTACGAAATGGAAGCATTGAATTAGAATAATTTTGATTCTAAAAGACCTGTAAAATTGAACATTACATGTTTTCAAATAAATTATTAAAAATTGTAGCATTTCAAAGCAGTAGTCCTCAAAATTAAATAAATGAGGTATTTTCATTTCCGCTACTCATTTCAAAAACAAACCCAGGCTTGAGAGTTTTTCTCGCTGTCACAGTAAAAAATGTATGCTAAGTGAATTAGTAAATGAAATATATGTGCAAGGATATAAAAGGAGGCGGTAGAAATTCTACTAAATTAATCCTTATACGGCAGAACTCTACACAGCTAAATCTTCTTGCGGGGACTTTACACAATCATAATTATTCAACAAATTGAATATATTGAAATAAATATCAACACAGTCAAATCCTACACCATAAAGCTCTTACACGGTGGGCTCTAATGGAACTGAACCATGAAGATCTTGTACCTCCCAGTTTTTTTCTATTCTTATTACATTTATACCTCACGATCATTTTGAAGCCAAAAAGAAAAAAAATCGTTGGGACCGTTTTTTAAAAACTCAAATTTTTATTTTTTGGGGGATTATTAAGTATAGTTTTGTGTAAATAACACTGAAGTGGTAAATGATTGTTATACAACATATATTTTTGCATTTAAAAAGATCCCCTAAATGTGAAAGTCCGCGAAAAAGTACCTAATGCCTCTTCAATCGCTCCTACTATAAAATGAAGCTACCGCGCGTTAGGTCCTTTCTTCGCGGATGGTCACATATGTCAAGGAAGAAGGAGTTGATTGGGACGCATAGACTAGCTTTTAAAAAAACGGACGTGATTTGCTTGTAATGCCTATGAGTTTATGCTATCCCTTATTGCACGGAACGTTCCGCGGGCACCTTCGGAACGTTCCCGGAACGTGTAAAATGTCCGCCCTTGGGAGCGTTCCACTGGGACCTGAGAGGAACCTTCCATTATTGTTGTTTTTAACAATAATTATCTCGTAAACCGTAAGAGATGGGTAAGAATGGATATCATTTTTGAGTTTTGAGTACCGCATATACTACACTATAATATGATATCCGTATCATAAATTGACATCGATTTTGACCTATCACTCACGGTTTACGCGTTATTTATTGATAATAATAAAAATAACGTTAATTTATGTTCGGAACGTTCCCAAGCGGCGGACATTTTACACGTCCCGGGAAACGTTCCAAGAAGAAGTGGAGTGTATACATTTTTCTTTACATACGAATTCTTTGAAACTTCATGCACGGACGGTTTTTGGAGTCGCTGGATACGAATTTGGAATCAAATTTTTGAAAATTCAAGAATTCAAAATGGTGGATCCAATATGCCGGACAAAAACATCAAAATATGTCCCGTGGCTTCAAAATGGGTTCTCGGGGGTTTAGTGGAACGCTGATTACGAATCTGAAGTCAAAATTCAAAATGACTGATCCCCCAGCAAAAAAGAAAATATTTTGATACGAATTGAATTGAAAAGATTAAGACACCCAGCAAATCCCCATTTGCCACAATGGTGCATTGGACCCATGATCTAATAAATACATGGTCTAGCCACGCGCAAGTAAAAAAAACTGAGCCAATGAGGACCCACCGCTTCTTTTCGACATCTTGTATGGAAAAGGCGGCAAACGTAATTGATTTTTAAATGTAAAATGTTAGAATTGAAATTTCTTGTAGTTTTGAGATATAAAAATACTTCAATTCTAATCAAATGTATTGTAATGTTGAAAATGAATGAAGGAATATACGGATGCTGTGCCCACAACATATAAGATGATAATTATCATGTTTTATTTATTACAAAATATTGTTCCTCAGTTTTGGAGGAAAATTTGAGTTCGAGATATACAATATTTATTCACAATTCTGAAATACTCTTCCTCACTCCTTTTTTTACAATTTCTATTACGTTCGAATTATAATTATTACATTTGGGACGGGAGAAGGTGGCAAGTGACAATTTATGAGAAAAGGCATTCTCTGTTAGAAAATTCTCCACAATTCAAATACCCACCGAGTTAAAACGATTTGCTCCGAACCGTATTTTTAATGGTAGCATAGTACGTCGAAGTTGGTTTGTCATGTAAAACGGCATATACTTATATCTTTATGATTCAAGAGCAGAAAAAATGTTTTATATATTACATGGAATATATTTTATAAATCGCATGTCACATTGTGACACCGTTTCATTGAAAAGTGATTTTCTGGTAAGTGAATAACTTTTTTTGATAAAACTTGCTTTCCCGGTGTTCATCTACTGAACATCTCGGCGGGGACATTTCACAATTTGAAAAGCAAAATAACAATTGAAATTGTTGTGACGATATTAAGTTGATTTTCAGAGGCCACAAAATTCTAACCTCAAAAGTACATGACAGTAAAGGACAGTTCCCTCCGAAATGAATTCTTGTTTTATGAATTAACTGTTGCCCCTGTATTCAGTGACATTCTGTGTACATTTAATATAAAATCACATTATAAATCTATGTTATTCTTAGCAGAGTTTTTTACGGAATGATAAATGTTGTTGGCGAAACCACATATAGTATTGCACACACGCATATTTATAGGTAAAACGAAGTCAAAATTTTACAATATAAAACAGTCTTTTCAACTTCATGTAAAAATAGTAAATCTTAATTTCAATACATATATACAAATGAACATAATTTACTTTTTACATTGCATTGCCTGGTGACTCGTGGACAAAGTTGTCTCTGAAATTTTGAAGATGAATTGGATCTTCATTTCTTATCATGAATTATCTTTATCAGTGTACAATTTATCGCGCACAAATATTGTCAGGGCTCGGAACGGGTTGATTTTTACTAACTTCTTTACTGTTTCGATTCATGGTTACTAAAAAGTTACTTATTTTATGAAAAGGTTACTTTTGGTAACATTTTTTGTTCGAAATAACGAAATGAATTCATTCATTTAATCGTATCATTTCAAAAATGTAGATGAATGTAAAAATTCAAATTTTTTTCGTTCTGGCACTCTAGAGTAGTCAGTAGTTATTCCAAGTTTTTTTTTTTTAAATTTATTACTTCAATAATTTCATATTATTTCTTCCTACATATTCATTTTCCTATAATACTTTTCCGTACACAAAGTACGCGTCAGACTCAAACTGCGCGGTCATAAAACAAAATGTCGGAACTAAGCGGTTGCGTGATTTGGACGAAACGGAGCCCTCAAGTGGCTAGACCATGTATTTATTAGATCATGATTGGACCTGTGTGTCAATGCGTGTAGATTCGTGAAGACGGTATTTCAATTTTGAATCTTTCTATACGTACAAATGCAGTGGAAAAGTCTAAAGTCAGCGAATACACTTTAATGCGTCAGCACGCAAACGCCTCAACATTGGTCAATGCATCTGAATTCGCGAGAGTAAAGTACACACTTGAATTTGCCCCAATGCGTCACGGCCAAATTCAGCAAGTATTGATTTATACAATTTAATCCGCAACAAGAAAGCCAACGTGCGGGGCATATAGAATATATTTATTGTAAATGTTGAGTAAGCTGCCTCGTAGCTCAGTGGCGGGTACTCTGGACTGATACACGAGGGATCGCTGTTTCAAGTCTCGACACATGTACTTTTTATAAATTTTTTTTCTAATTGACCTTGGCCACACATTCAATTCACGCTGTCTCAATTCATCTAAATGCTTCTTAATGCGTTTAAACGAATCAGAAAACGGGATTCACGCGCATTAATAAGAAAATGCTAATTCGCCCCAATCCGTGTATCAATTCTTCCTTCTTTGCTGGGCCAATATGGCGGCCAAAAAATCAAAAAATTGGGCCCGTGGCTTCGAAGTGGGTCGTCAGGGGTTTTTGAGTAGCTGATTATGAATCTGAAGTAAAAATCCCAAAACTAAAAATATAGTGGGTTCGTAATCAGTGATCGAAAAACATCCCATTGAAGCCATCTAAGCGCAATATGAAAAAATTTCTACCATATTGGATCCGACATTATGAATTTTGGAATTTCGACTTCATATTCGTAATTAGCGATACACAAATCCCCTGAGAACCCATTTCGAAGCCACGGGACTCATTTTTTTATTTTTGTCGGCCATATTGGATCCGCCATTTTGAAATTTGACTTCAGATCAGTTATCAGACAAGTGGATGCGGAGCACTTGGCTCCCAAACTATGCCTCCTCCCTCCATCGACGCACAGCTCTTCCATGGTTCATTCCAATCGTTCCAATAGACCTTTTCATTTCAATTATTTTTTTGTGCGCATGCGCGAAAATGAATTGACCTGCCTGTCAATTTTCGGCTCTGCTGCTCGCAAGTGCATAGGAAATGCAGTATTTTGTTTAAAAAACAGAAGTTTTACATGGTATAGCGGAGTGTTTATGAATGAAAATGGAAAAGGATAATGCGATACCAGTAATTGTAAAAAAAATGGAGTTGGAGCGCATAGGAGCTGCTGCTACGGATTGTGTAAAAGTGGTAGTCGCAGTAAAGATTACGACGAAAAGACAGATTCTCAACAAATAGCTACATTTGCACCGACAAAAAGCTAAATTTTCAATGAATTAGTATAATTTTCAACCTAGAAGAAATAATTTCTATCAAAAAAGATAAATTTTCGACAAAAAATGGAAGTTACATTTTCAGTTTAAAAAATTCATTCTAAATAAGAAAAATCTCATTTTTGACCAAAAATATCAATTTTCAACCAAGAAGATTAAATATTCGTCCATAAAATTCGAATTTTCAATAAAATACAGGATTTTTAAACAGAATATTTGAATTTTTAACATAAGAAGATAAATTGTTAACCAAACATGTACGATTTGAGTTTTCTGTTAAAACAATTAATTTTCATCTAGAAAACATAATCTTTAATAAAATAATTAAATTTGGAATGAAGGAAAAGGTTTTCATTTACAACGATGGAACATCAACCAAATAAATGAATTTTTAACAAAGTAGTTCCACTTCCAACGAAGTAGTTGAATTTTCTACCAAAAAAGATGAATTTTCAACGAAAAACGTGATATATTGTACTCCAACCGCCAAAAGGATTTTAATTCTACACCAAAAATAGTTGAATTCAACCAAAAAAGATGAATTTTCGACAAAATGGTTTGAATCCTCAATAAGCAAAACAGATTAATTTTCAAACAAGTTGCGATTTTTAACCGCAATGATAAAATTAATTTCAACTTTAATTTATCGAGAATTCACTAACTCTGTCAGGTTTTCCCTGACATTCCCTGGCGTTCCCTGGAATTTTCCATTCATCACACTTACTCCTATCAAACATACAGTTTTGGTATGCATTTCTTAAAGGTATTTTATTCTTATAAACAAAAAGCTGTAACTAGAAACTTCACTTGAAGATTTCTGCTTTTGTTGTAATTATATTTTTTTTTTCTTTATTTATTATCGATAAATACTGCCGACTGCCGTATGGGAATACAAACACAGTCTGTTTACCATAACGTAACCTGTGACAGCTATCCTATTATTTTCACACAAAAAAATATACATCTCGAAATTTCAGTTAACGAGTAATCCTATCATTATCATTATACATATTAGTATTGTAAATTTATCATCGTTAAGTACTAAGATACTTTGATAAAAAAGCACAAACAAAGTTTGTTTACCAAAACATAACCTCAGCAACATAACCTCAACAACAGCGCAATGCTGTCCCCTTCAACACTTAAATCTGGCACTAATTGTACTTCTGGCACATCTTTTTCATTCAAAATTATTGCTGGGAATGGTACTTTTGCTCTCATGTTTGTTGTGTTCGCAAGCCTTATATCATCTCTGCTTATACCCAGATAACAAAATGCTTGCAAAATGATGGCGTAATCGCACGCATATATGCGGATCGATCCGCACATATGCGTGCGAATACGCACGCATATGTGTCATCAATTGAGGTTCATATCGCACGCATGTTATGATCATCATGACGTGCGTGCGATATCGCATGCACATTGTGATTTTTCATTAGAAATAATAGAATCATGAATAATAATAAATAATAATAAGAGAATAATAAAATATTCATATAAATATAAAATTATTTATATTTATATAAATATTTTATTATTAAGTAAGAAAAGAAGATCAAATAATTTTTTTTTAAATTTTAATCAGAGAACTAATAACAAAAAGTGATTGCATTTTCGAAAAGTTGGTCGATCATTCTTTAAACAAGATTTTTCAATAAATACAGTATTTATAAACAAATTTGTTTGTAAAATATGTTTTGGAAAGTTTGAACCAAGACAAGTCGACTTTTTTCCGCTCACACTATTTTTTTGTAGAATTTATCGTTCTCAAATTATTATAGTGCTATGAACAATTATATTTGCATTAAAATTGACATACTTCCAAAGAGATATCTCAGCACTTATCTGACTTAAAATATTCGAAAAAAGGCAAATTGATTTTCAAGACACGTACTGAAAAAGAAAAAAAAATTCCGATCGAAATAAAACTTTTGTTCATGAACAAGTTTAAACCCCGGTATTTTTAACAACAATATATAAATATTGCACGAATAGTTGTTAAAAACCTTTTTCTTAAATGTGTAGATTAATAAGTTTTATTTCGATCGAATTTTTTTTTCTTTCTGGGTATGTGTTTTGAAAATCAATTTGCCTTTTCTCAATTTTTTTACTGATATATCTATCTGCAAATATGTAAGTTTTAGTACAAACAGAATTATTTATAACGCTAAAACTTGAGAATGGTTAATTGTACAAAATAAGTGTAAACGGAAAAAAGTCTTGCCTTGGTACAAGCTTTCCAAAACGTATTTGTAAGTTTTTTCTTCTTAATAAATGCTGTATTTGTTTTTAAAAACTTATTCAAACAATGAACGAACAAAAAACATAGAATGCTAATTAAAAGGCGAACTCCTTTCTTGTAATGCAGCTTAGCTTGTCAACATGTCAGCTGGTGTTGTGCACGGGTGGGGGAAACGTTCAACTTCGTTGGTCAAACAGCCTCCGATCTGCCACCATTTGACTACCTATTCATTTTGTTGAGCGCGCGCTACATTCAAATTCGTAAACGCACTTAGTAATATATCCTTATCACAAAAGATAATAATTCTAATAATATGCAAATCTTCTTTATACTTATGTATGTATTACATAATATAATATTATGATATAATAATTACTCATTATTACATAATAATAGAAGTTCAGATTCCATTTAATTAATACTTTTGAGCTTTCATGTGCCCATATGAAAGTTCTCAAAAAGGGTCTTGTAGCCTATTAATAGGTTCATTAAGTATTATTAAAATATTGAAAAAACTATTTTCTGAATTGAAACAAAATTTTTTAAAGAAACAGTTATTTGTGAAACAAGTGCGTATTACACGCTATTTTTTGCAACGCCCGTCCGAAAAACTTGTTAGGAGGTGGTAATGAAAAATACTAATTTTATATTGCATAGAGTGGAACAAAGAAATTTTTTTGGAAAAAAAATAAAAAAAAATTTGTTGACAAAAAATTTTCTTTTAAATTTTTTTGAAGAAAAATGTTCTGAAAAAAAATGTTGTGCAAAAAAATGTTTGAAACAAAATTTTGTGGAAATAAATTAAAAAAAAAAAAATCTTGTGAAAAAAATGTTTGAAAAAAAATTTTGTGAACAAAATTTTTTGAAACACAAATTTTGAAAAAAAATGTGAAAAAAAATTTGTGAAAAAAAAATGTGTTGGAAAAAAAATTATAAAAAAAAATGTTGGCGTTTCTACTCTTTTGCCAGGGGGGGGGGGCTACGAAACCCTGAACAGTCAATAATATATACTATTAATATTGTTTTCTGTATGATGCCTTCACACGTGCGTTGTATTTTGCACGCATTTCGTGAAGGCATATATGATAGCGAAATGCGTGTCATAACGCTCGCAGCTACGTGACTATCATCCCGTGATGGCGAAATGAACCCTCTCACGCACGCACAGCATGATAATCACACAATGCGGGTGATGTGAGACGCACGATTGTTATCTGGGTATATACACTTACAGCGGCTCACGCTATGGAAATCATAACCAAGAAATATTGCACTGAGCTTCCGTACATGCAATATATTTCTTTCCTATTAATCACTTTTGAGATACTGAATTAGACTTAGAATTAGAAGATACTTCATTAAACATTCACTACATACGAATTTATCACAATAAAAAAATTAAAAACTCTGCTTTTGCATACATTTTACAGATAGTAGAGCCGAAACTTTTGAATTCGCGGGAACTGTCATGGCGGCCACGCATGTGCACTAGCTATTTCCGAATTGAAATGAAAAGGTCTATTCCAGGATACTTAGGTCGTTCAAAATACATTCATGGCAATATACAAACAGAGATGAGGTAGATTGCCGATCCCATACATTCAATTTCGAGTGATTTTCCGCAGCGCTCTCAATGCGAGTAACCAGTTTACGAACTATAGACTATAGACGCTCCTACCTCTGCTCCTACTTGAAGGGTCAAGCAGAACGGCTTCTTTCCAGTTTGATAATGTCTGTAGAGAAGATCAGAGTGGGTAATTTTAGTTCATAAACTGGTTACTCGCAGTGAGGGCGCTGCGGAAAATCACTCGAAATTCGAAATTGAATCTCCCCCCTCACCTGAAAATTGTCATAAAAGAATCTGGAAGTTTTTCAGGCAATTTTTATCGTTTCGCACAATTAAAAAAAAAAAACAGGAAAAATTCAAGTTAGTTTAAAACATGTAACTATTCTATTTGTTTCTTTATTGGTTTAAAATTAATTTTCTTACAAGGGGAGTGCGCGTGACATGGATTTTAAACATCTTTTGTGAGCGAAGAGGGCTTCATTTGAGATAAAAAAAGCTGAAACCGTTTACTTAGATAGAAAACGGCTTATGAAAAAAAGGTTGGTAGAAACTCGTGCACAATCATTATCGGTTTGAATTAAATGGTAATCGAACAAGCTGCAATGGGACAATGGTCTAGGTTCCAGACTGGAGAGTCGCTCGTCTTGAGTTCACTTCCTCGTACATTTAATAATTTTTGTTTGTTTCTATTCCTTTTTTTTTAATAGTTTAACCCTAAATATGCAAAAATATTATAAAAACAATAGTAAAGAGTTTTTAAAAATATTTTAAGAATACAAAAAAATCAATTTCAATCGAATATTGAAAAACATTTCAAAAACTGTAAACAATTTTTTTAAAAAGATTCTGGAAGATTTCAAGGCAGTTTTTATAATTTTACACAATTAAAAAAAAATCAAGAAACATTACAATCCATTTAAAACATAGTTTTGAAAATTAAAAAGATAATTTTAATGTTGAGAAGATTAAAAAAAAAAAGAAAATGTACATTTTTGAAAAAAAAAACGCATTTTTGCGGTTGAACATTTGAATATATTTTTTTTAATTTGTTGGTTTTTAGAAGGAAATTAATTGCATAGGTTAAAAATTCATTTTTTTATTGAAGATTGAACTTTTTTCGAAAATTCGTTATTTATTGGTTGAAAATTTAAGTATTCTTCCAACATCTTTCGGATTTTTTTTCGGAATTTATAGAAATATTGTGAAGTGTTTTCAAATCTTGAAAAATTTGTTTGAAAAATTAATTTTTGAAAACAAAAATTCTATATTTTGTTTTATTATTTTTTAAAATCTTTTGTTGTCATAAATTATTTTCGAATCTTATTAATACTTTTAAATATCTCTGAAAGTTGCTAAATTTTTCATTAATTTTGTAACTATGCAAAATTGCAACATTTTGTTTTAAAATTTTAAAATGTTTTAAACTTCGAATCGTTGAAAACCTTCTCAAAGTTTATTTCAAATGAAATTTATCAATAAAAAATTGCATGTGAGAGTTTCCCGGGATTTATTGCAACAGTGAACGGGCTAAGCCCTTGTATACATTAGAGTGTTAACGATATTAAAAATTAGTTGTAGGTCTAAATATTGGCGCAATAGTTCAACGATGGCCGCTATGACAACGCAAGTAATATTTGCAATATATTATGATTGAAAAATTAAAAGTTTAGCAAATAATTTTCGGCTATTAATTAATAAGTATCAGTGAGTCTGCGCAATATGTTTTTGAATTGGAACGCAGACATATTAAAAAAGTCAAGTTCATTGCCTAAGACTTAGGCCCAAAAAGTATAATATTTCAGCGAGTATTGGAGGACAGTCAATTATGTTATTTAGTAAGTTGTATAAAAAATTGATGTCTGTGCACACCATTCTTGACGACAATTTGGATATGTTTAATAGAAGTCTGATATTATCATAATTGTGATCGCGTCTATTCATTGTCATTCCAAGCTGTCTGGCTGCGAATCGAAGAAAACGATTCTGCACCCTCTCAAGTCTAACTTTATGGATCATGTACTGAGGGGCCCAAATGATGGAAGCGTATTCAAGATGAGGACGAACTAGGGCGAAGTACAGGGTTTTAAGAGCCATTGGATTGTGTAAAAGCATGGCATTCCGAATAACGAAGCTCAGTGATTTAAGGGCCTTATGAATTGCTTCGGTCACTTGATCATTGAAACACAACAATTCATCAAGTAATAGCCCCAGGTCACGCACTCTACTCACTCTAGTTAGTTCATCTCCCTCAAGCATGTAATTGTGGGTAAACCTAGTCCTCCTTCTTGTGAATGAGATATAGCAAAGCATTTTTTAATGTTCAGCTGCATCCCGTTAAGAGAGCACCAACACTGCAACCTGTTAAGGTCACTTTGCAGTTCAATGCAATCCATGAGGGAGCGAATTGTTTTGTAAATTTTAAGATCATCGGCATATAATAATAATAAATCGTGAAATCTTAAGAAAATCTTTTCATATTTCCTAAAAAAAAACATCGTTTTTTGAAATTGGAAAAATGTGTTGAAGCACAAATCGGCCGGAAGGCTAATTAAAACTGAGTACGTTTTTTATTATTTGTTTTATAAAAAGAATGAAAGACCGGAATGTCATGAAATTTCGAAAAAAATTCTGTCAAAAGTGGAAAAGCATGGAATTTTGAAAAAAAATTTCTAGATTCTTTGTTATTCGAAGGTTAACTCAAAATACAATTAATGAAAGTCTTAACAATTTTTTTAATACGTCACGGCATGATATAGCAGAAAATTGAAAATTTGTATTAAAAATTAGTTGAACTATAGTTTGACTATACCGTAAGGTCAACTTCATAGTAGTCATAGAGAAGCGTGAGTGCAAGTGAGACATTAGTAGATAGCGCATAAGAGCATCTCTTTCGCACTTATGGCTATGACTACTATGAATTTGGCCTCACTGTAAATTTTTAAATTTCGTTGTGTTTTGGTAGAAAATTTCAACTATTTGGTTACAAATTCCTTTTTTTTTAAATTTTAATCAATTTTAATTTGTTTTTTTATTGGTTCAAAATTAATCTTCTTAGTTGAAAATTCATTTTTATAGAAAATTCAACTCTTTCTTGAAAATTCCTGGTTCTTCATAAATATTTTATAAATATTAGGAAATATTTTCAAGTTTCAAAATATTTTGACTCACGTTAACACTTCTCAAATTCCTAAATATCATTTTAACTGACCCGAATTTTTCTTTTAAATGTAACAAATGTTCAAAAATTAAAAAAAAATTGCCTTAAGATATTCTGGATTATTTATTTTTAAAAAGAAAAACTCCTTCAAAATTTTCATATAAATCTGAAGAATATTTTTTCATTTGAACCTTTCAAAATTCCTTAAAAGTTTCTCAATTTCTTGTTCGAAAGCTTGGCTGGTTGCATTCTGTATGGATATGGCTTTTAGTGGATGTTATCACTTTGTTCTTTGCTCACATTGCAAAAATGTTGCAACAAAATATAGATTTTTGTAAGATTTTGAAAGAAAATGCTTTTTAAGAATTTAGAAGGATTTAAAGAGGATATAAGAAATTTCTTAAGTTTCCTAAGAAAATTGAAAATAATTTTTTTATATTTAAAAATTGATTTGAAGATAATATTTAAAAATATTTCAAGATAATGCAAACATTTTCATACAGTTCCTGGGAAATTGAAAATAATTTTTTATTTTGGAAAATTATCTTTAAGCGAATATTGAAAAACATTTTAAAAACTTTAAAAAAATTGTCAAACAAGATTCTGGAAGATTTTAAGGCAATTTTTATAATTTTGCACAATTAAACAAAAATCGTCTGTATTAAAAAAAGTTAAATTAAATAATTTGAAGCGAACAATAGAATATTTAATAATTTCATATTTTCAACAATAAGAATTTGGAAATAAATAAAAAATTAAGTGTACGCAAATGCTTGGAAAGTGCTATTTTGTACAACACCCAATCGAAACCTACGAAGCCATCCCTGGTAACCGTTGAAGGGCCCGCACATTGTAAGTGACCGTGGGGCCCCCGCACGGTCAAAGCGGCCCTGATCACCCCTTATTGGCAACCCTTGGCGCTTGGCACCCGGGGCGGACCGCCCCCTCCTTAAGCCGCCACTGCTACAAAAAGCAATAATTGGACACGGGAAACTGGAAAGGTCTAAAATTATAAACTCATTGAATAAAGTGAATTAATTAGGGTGTTTGAAAAGCAACGTTTTTCCTATCCTGAATTTTTTTCGGCTTAAAATGTTCATTTTCGTTTGTTTTTGGGAATTTTGGAAATGCTATAACTCCGGTCATTTTTGTTTTATCAGAAAAAGTAATTGGGATATTTTGTTCGTCTTTTTGTGCACTACTAACAGCCGTACATAGAATTTTCAAATCATCAAAAAAAGTGGTCTCAAAAGTGTTTTCAAATATATATATATATTACCATAACTTCCCTACTCTTTAATGAAATGTATTAATATTATAGGTCAATCGATTCGTCTTGAACCAAGGAATCTTTTATATTCTTGCATCAAATTTGAATTCTATTCAAGAAAAAAGTTTTACTATGAAAAACCGTATCTTCAAATATTATGAATTACCATAGCTTCCTTACTCTTCAATAAAATGTATTAATATTATAGGTCAATCGATTTGAATCAAATCAACACATCTTTTCTGTTCTTGCATCAACTTTGAATTATATTAACGAAAAAAGTTTTAATATAAAAAACCGATTTTCAAAATATATAAATTACCATAACTTCCATACTATTTTATAAAATGTAATAATATTATAGGTCAATCGTTTCTGTCTCGAACCAAAGAATATTTTATATTCTTGCATCAACTTTGAATTATGTTGAAGAAAAAAAGTTTTACTATAAAAAACCGTATTTTCAAATATTATGAATTACCATAGCTTTCTTACTCATCGATAAAATTTATTAATATTATAGGTCAATCGATTCGACTCGAATCAACACATCTTTTCTGTTCTGGCATCAACTTTGAATTATGTTCATGATAAAAGTTTTACTATAAAAAACCGATTTTCAAAATATATAAATTACCATAACGCTTGTCGCGTAAAGACCCTCATTATGCACCTCGGCGCATAATATACTATTAGGTTGAAAATTCAACTATTATATTAAAAATTTAATTATTTTGTTGAAAATTCAAGTGTCTTATTAAAAATCCATATTTTATGGTAGAAAAGACATTTTTTTGTTTAAAATTATTATTATTATTATTATTATAGATTAGCAGTTCGAACTCGGAAGTTCATTGCCTCACTAACCCGAGACCGCCACATATCTCTATCCTGTGCATCCTCCATCCAGTTTAAGTAATCATGTCCTAGTTCTTTTAAATCTTCTTGCATCAACTTTGAATTATGTTCATAAAAAAAGTTTTACTACAAAAAACCGATTTTCAAAATATATAAATTACCATGACTTCCCTACTATTTAATAAAATGTATTAATATCATAGGTCAATCGCTTCGTCTCTAACCAAGGAATCTTTTACATTGTTGCATTAACTTTGAATTATGCTAATGAAAAAAGTTTTACTATAAAAAACCGATTGTTAAAATATTATTGAGTGCTAAAAAAAATGCAATCAATATTATTAGAAATCCTGCAAGAAATCATGCAAGAAAAACTCATTAAAAAAGGAAGATGAACATTTCACTTGTTAAAATTCGGATTCTACGTGAAATTTTGCGTTAAAAGGTCACGAAGT
>CAKNXH010050860.1:0-11443 GCA_932178445.1 Andricus quercusramuli
TAAATTCCATGGGTTTTCAATAAAAATAATTTTTTTTAAAATTGAAATGGCAACTATCACATTTTTCGTTGAAAGCTAACCTCCTTGCCTGAAAATTAAACTATTCGGTTGAAAATGCTTTTTTTTCAAATTTTAATTTGAAAAATCTTAAATCTTAGAAAATATTTCGATTTTTTTTTTAAGAATCTTAGAAAACTTATATTTATATTTATTTGTACAATTTTATTTCAATTGTAAAATAACTTTTAATGGAAATTAATAGTAAATAAATGTAAAATGTATTCAACGAAATTGATTTTATAACGAAGTTTCCCATGATTTTAAAAAGACGAAATAATTTTGAAGGTTATTATTTGTAGTATTTTAATAACTAATTAACATATTTTTTGAATATTTTGCCTTGAATCTGCCCTAGGGTCAAATATGGTAAAAAACCATCGTAAAATTTCTAATAAAAACTGTTACTGTATACATTTATATAAAAAATTATAAATTTCAATACTTTTTATAAATATTCCTAATTTTTATTTAAATATATGGTACTCATTGATTTTTGTTTTAAAGATTCTGGCAAATAGTTGATCATTCTTTCAATTTTACGACATTTTTGTGCCATGTTTGACCTTAGAGAATAGATTTCGGGAATTAAGTTTTAAAAATATCTTGATCGTTTAGTAAATACGATACAAATACAATCAAAAAATAAAATTAAGAAAGGTCAGAAATTCTTGCAGTTGTTTTTTAGAAAATCCCACACGTTTTTTAATAAAACTCATTTTCACACCACAGCGGAGGTAGAGTTTAAGGCGAATTTTGTTACGTGGTATCTTCATATTTTTCGCCTGCTGCAAGCTCTTGCAGCATTTTTAATTTTTAAAATAAATGTAAAAATTATTTTACAATTACAATAAAATTGTACAAATAAATATAAATATAAGTTTTCTAAGATTCTTAAAAAAAATTTCGAAATATTTTCTAAGAAACATGTGATAGTTGCCATTTCAATTTAAAAAAAAATTATTTTTAATGAAAACCCGTTGAATTTAACTTAAAAAAAATGAATTCTCAACGAAATCAATAAACTTTCAAGTAAAAACGATTTTTAGTCAAGAAACAATTAAAACGAAATTATAATTTAAGGCAAAAAATAATTTTTGATACAAGATAAAAATGTTAAATAACTATTCATTCTTGAGGTTACTTATTTTTAAGTAAGTAAATGAGTTTTCTACGGATTTTATGGTAATAATAAATAATAAATAATAAATATTAATATATTATATTATTATAATATATATACATATATTATATACTATACATATATATTATATATTAATAATAAATAATGAATAATGATATATAATAAATAAATCAAAAGTATTTTAAAGAATATAGTGTATTTTAAAAGATTTTAAGGAATTGCATGAGATTTCAAAGAATTTCATAAGATTATAGAGAATTCCAATATATTTTGAAAGATAATTATGAAAGAAAATTTTTAAAGATTTTATAATATTTCTGCATGTCAATCAAAATTCCAAGAAAAATATAAGTTTTAACTAAACAGTTGAATTGTTCAAAAAAAACAAAAAAAAACAATGAATTTCCAACCAAAAAAGCTCAATTTACAAAAAAAATGTAATAATGACTATTTCAATGAGAACAAATTCTAATTTTTATTAAAACAGTTGAGAAAAAAGAATAATTTGCACCAAATTATAATTTAAGGAAAAAAATAATTTTTAATACAAATACAACATTTCAAATAAGTATTTATTAAAAAAAAAAAATTTGCTCATTTCAAGGTTATATAAATATAATTTTTATATAGGATTCTTGACAAAAATTCCAAAATATTTTCTAACATTTCAAATATTTCAAATTAAAACTTGAAAAAAAAAAACATTTTGAACCAAATAGTTTTATTTTCAGGCGAAAAAGGGTAATTCTCAACGAAAAATGTGATAATTGCTATGTCAAAAACAAATTATTTTAAATAATAAACGGTTGAATTTAACTTGAAAAACATAATTTTAAAGAAAGCGAATAAACTTTCAAGTAAAAACGATTTTTGGTCAAGAAAAAAAGAATATTACAATCAAATTATAATTAGACGCAAAAGACAATTTGTAATGCAAAATGATAATTTCGAACAACTATTCATTCTTTATGTTATTTATATTTAAGGTTACTGCTATCGAACAAAATAACTAAATCATTCACAGCATTGACAGCTCCAGCTTCCATTTCAGCCATTTTTAAACAATATTGAATTTGAGTATGACTGGTGGCGCCTCTATAACCTTGCCCACTTGCCTCACAGCTGGCAGCACTAAAATAATACTGTCGGCAATAGAGTTCGAAAATTCTCGGTAATTTAAATTTGGAGAAGGTAACGGAGAACGTTACCGTATATTACCGAGAATAGGAGAATTTATCGAGTATTTACGAGAACGTTCATTTTTTACTTTTATTTTTTAATTGAAATAACGTTCATATTAAAAAAAACTACACCTAAATAACAATGAACATTAGAACCGCATTTTTCAAAATAGAATTTCATTCATTGATACCGTAAATTCTTTCAAACATTTATAAACATAATAAACTTTAGTGTATAGAACAAGTTGAGAAAAATCAGTATTATTATTAGTCTTAATTATTACTGAGATTAAGTTTAGTCAGTCTGATCGTAATTACTCAATGTTCCTACTATTATATTATTCAATATAAATTATAACATTAAATATCATTGCTTTTACTTATAAGTATACATCGTTACATGAGAAAGACATCATTTATTTGTTCCTTTTTCAACATTGTTTTGACTGTTTGAGGGCACTTTAAACATTTTACTTCTAAATGCCTTCTTTGGCGTGTAGCATTTCTCACGCAAAGTTCACTGCAATAGTTGCACTTGTAACTACACTAGAGTCCCTCTATAGCAGTTCCCTCTATAACAGACAAGGCGGTCCAAGGGGGCGAGAGGGAAGCGTCTGTAAGGTCAGCGGAGTTGCGATGTTTACGGTTCAGCGCTATAAGAAGCCACAAGCAAGAAGGGGAAGAATAACGGTTCTGAGAGTCCCTCTATAGCATCTTTGTTGATTAAGGGTACCCCCGAGACAGCTGCTATAGAGGGACTCTAGTGTAATTCTATCATCCTTATGAACGCCTTTTTGGAAGAAATTTCATAAAAGACTTTTTTCCTTTGGCATATTTCACTTTTTGTATTGCCTGCACAGTATGCTGCCGAATGCTACGAGTTCAAACATGAAATATGATGAAATACTTTTAAAACGGTCGTTTCTCTGATATCTCTGATATTTTCATTCATTCCTTTTTTCTTACCACTCAATGCTACCAATCGTTAATAATTTGAAAAATATTCCCTAAGTTACTGAAAATCAACACAGGTGTGTCCAATTTTTATTTATTTTTGTGACAAATTTAAATTCTCGTAAATTCTCGAAAAAAAAATCGCTCGAGAACTTACCGGTAACGTTCTCGTCGTTCCTGACGTAAGTTACCGCCTTTCGAATTCTAGTCGGCAAATTTCCGAACGCATAAAAAAACTTCTGCCAGTACTAGCAAAGACATTATACGCAGACGTTACCACCGTTGGAACCGCCATCTCGTGCATCTCCACACATACTAGCGACTCTAGCGGCCACAAGTGTCAGTCGCCGTCCCCATAGGATACATCTGTGACTTTGGCAACAGCGCCCTCTGACACGCGAACTATTGGGTATTTCGCAGACTCTTCCAGGTCTTCTTAGTCAAGCTTTGTTGACAAAATACTGATGCGGGCCTATATGATTTCTCTGAAAGAACTCTAGACACGCTTTGAGTTTCGCTATGTCTGTTATAATTAATTTAAAATAAGGAATTAAAAATTAAATATTACGAAATAAACAACTTGAAATTGAACTATTTTAAATAAAATAAGCATCGAATCATTAAAATTTCAGAGTGATGAATGCAAACTTAAAAATTTTAATTTATTTTCAATTTATAAGTGACACTTTTTAATTGTTATGTTTCAATAAGAATGTAAAATCCTTTTATTTAGTATTTCAACCTAAAATGGTTTAAAAATGATGTAATTTCGAACACTCAAAAAATTTATTGATTCATTTTTTAAACTATTTTATTTCCTAAAACGCATTCTCTCCTTAGCCTGCTTAGTCACGCTCTGTTTATAAAATACCGATGTGGACCGATATGAGTTCTCTGAAAGAACACTTTGTGTCACCCTTATATGTTACGCATCTACATTTAGAATGAGGGTGATTATATTTCTTGAAGAAGAAGAATAAAAATTGGAATTTCATTATGGAAAATTCATTATCATGACACTTATCATTATTATTACACATCTAAGTTCTCGAAAATTATAAGACAAATATTGAAACTTGTTTCCTTTATCAAATTAGACACAGCATATTTTCCTCCTGTTTGTGAATAATTTACAATTGTTTGAACAATTATTATTATTATTATTCGTAACGATTTAAACGAAGATTTTCACGATTTCTCAGGATTTCCGATGACAGTCAGATGACCGGGAAACGGTCAAGTGACAGTCCGGTATAGTGAAAAACACAGTCAGCGGCCCATCTCTATTGACATGAAAGCTTGCTTGAGTTGTGGCACATGCAGGGTTGGTCAGTTACGCGTAACTCGAGTATATTCTACGTATAATACGTTTTTGACGTAATATACGTCGAAAACAGTAGAAAACCGTAGAAAACTCCTGTAAGTTACGTTTTCAAGATGGCCCAATTGTAAAATTAGTGTTGACAAGTACATGTCCTCACTTTTCAAATATAATAATTATTAATAATTCTGCTGAATGCGTTATAGTAATTGAAAATAATAATTATGCCTGAGCTGGAATGAAATACGCAACATCATAATGGAATCCCATGGAAAGATTTGTTTTTTGAGCGGAAGAAGGAAGGACAGAAAACTTTCACAGTGTCTTTTCTGCGATAAAATGTTAAAAAACACTCGTTTAAAACGTCTAAAAAATCCACATGTATGTGAATAATTGTTGATTCTTTCGATAATAATTATGATGAATCATATTTAATAATATAATATATGTAATTATGCAGGATCTCCCTAATTATAACCTCAAACTGCTGAAACGTTTATTCAAATTCAAGGAATTTTTAAATATTGACATTTCGCGCGAGATTCACGAACGAACATGGCGACCACGACCCACAAGAAAAATAGGTTATGAAATGTATTTTTCGATGTGGACGCATGCGCACTGAAAGTTTCTATTCGGACGTAATATACGTCAAATCACGTAGAAAACTAGAGAGGTAATATACGTGGTAAGATACGCGTAAAAAACCACGTATAATACGTGGAGTATTATACGTTACCAACCCTGGGCACATGTGGTGCTCCCGGCCGTCGTATACCGGTACTTCGTACCCAAGTCGCACAACAACATTATCACGAAAAATGCATTCAGCAGTGGGCAGGGATGTGCAGTTACTTGTAACTGGAAGTTTTTTTTTTACATATAATATCTAAAGGAGGTATTTTACGTAAAATACCTCGAATATGTGAAAGACATGGTGAAAACCTCTGATTGGCTGTCTGATTCAAGTTTTCAATCTCCCTCCTCAGAGGTGGCACCCGCAGATATGGAACAAGATGTAATTTACATCAGTAGAAAACTGATGACGTAAAATACCAGGTAAATTACCGTAGAAAACCAAGTAAGTTACCACGAGTATTTTGCTTTCCCATCCCTGGCAGTAGGACTCCGATGCTGTTACAGAATTGAAAGGGCCCGAGCACAATGGAGACCCGAACCGGAAACCTGAACTCGAGCGCGTTCGGGTTCGAGTCTTCATTGTGCGTTACTCCAGGTTTAGGCTTAAAGTTTTTGGACGGGTAGAGCCGACGAACACCGATCAGACCGACAAGATATCCAAGGCATATATACACGTATTAAATGATATACACGTATGCAATTTAGAGCTAAAGCGACTCAAATTAACCTAAAAAAAAATCGCCGCCGGCCGCCCGCAGTAAATCACATTGCATGATTTTCAAGAACATACAGGTTACGTGCTCCTTTCACATACTTCAGGTTTCAGTTCTCATTGTGCGTTACAAAATTTAAGTTCAAGTCTGCGTTCGAATTAATACGACCCCACTAGACAAAGATGACGCTACTGTAAAAAAGGACAGACTTATCTTTGGGTTCAGGTTTCGGGTTCGGGTCTCCATTGTGCTCAGGCCTTAAATCGAACGAACCTCTCAACTATCTCTTTCTATCTCATGTGACATGGTGGACTCCCATGGCAGATGAAAGCGGAAACTCATAAGAGTGAAAGAGACGGACCGATCTATTTGTCTCTTTCACTCTCATTAGGCATGAGGTTCTGTTTTCATCTGCCATGGGAGTCCCATGATGTAGGGATGGGGAGTGACCGAAGTTGACGCCGACCCATGATCTAATAAATACATGGTCTAGCCACTTGAGGGCTCCGTTTCGTCCAAATCACGCAACCGCTTAGTTCCGACATTTTGTTTTATGACCGCGCAGTTTGAGTTTGACGCGTACTCTGTGTACGGAAAAGTATTATAGGAAAATGAATATGTAGGAAGAAATAATATGAAATTATTGAAGTAATAAATTAAAAAAAAAATTTGGAATAACTATTGACTGATATTATATAAGAATACTGAGGAGAAAATAAATTATAGTCAGGAGAGAATGGAAGTTTGGAAATTAGAATGAATGAGGGTGATGAAAAGTACATACAAATTTTGATATTTATGTCAATTACATTGTATATATCTCCGTTTAACAGTGTATACATAATTCTTACTCTATGCAAAAGTGACAGATGACCGTAATAGGACCACGCGGGTCCTAAAATTTAAAAAAAATAAGTAAGGTCTGTATCTGGAGGACAATAGCTTTGCGCTTGAAGAATTTATGATTTTCACATCTTCTTTAGGTTATTTCCCCGGCACTAGATCTTGAGAGGTTTCCAGTTTTCTAATTTATAAGTAGCTGCTTGAAGAAAGTCAGGTGCAGATTAAGATTTATCTTAAAACTGAAAAAAACTAAGTTTCAACAAAATAAGTACATTTCGAACCAGTAAAATGAATTTTCAAAGAAAATTATGCATTTTTAACGAAAATGGTAATTTTCAATGCAGAAGATTTTTTGAACTGAAGGGATGAATTTTCAACCAAAAAATAAAGTTTTAACAAATTGTTGAAATTGTAACAGAATTTCAACCAAATGAGATAAAATCTCATTGACACATATAAAAATAAAAAAGATTTAATAGTTTAATTTGAAAACTACAAATTTTCAATAAATTGGAATTCTTTTAGGTTTCATGACAATGCAGTTGACAGCCCTTTCTTTGCCGTTAACTTGGAAGCTATTTATTACTTTTATTGCTATTTCCTAATTTTTTGTGGCTCTAGAGTGTCAGAACGAAAAAAATTTGAATTTTTACATTCATCTACATTTTTGAAATGATACGATTAAATGAATGAATTCATTTCATTATTTCGAACAAAAAATGTTACCAAAAGTAACCTTGTCATAAAATAAGTAACTTTTTAGTAACCATGAATCGAAACAGTAAAGAAGTTAGTAAAAATCAACCCGTTCCGAGCCCTGACAATATTTATGCGCGATAAATTGTACACTGATAAAGATAATTCATGATAAGAAATGAAGATCCAATTCATCTTCGAAATTTCAGAGACAACTTTGTCCACGAGTCACCAGGCAATGCAATGTAAAAAGTAAATTATGTTCATTTGTATATATGTATTGAAATTAAGATTTGCTATTTTTACATGAAGTTGAAAAGACTGTTTTATATTGTAAAATTTCGACTTGCTTTTACCTACAAATATGCGTGTGTGCAATACTATATGTGGTTTCGCCAACAACATTTATCATTCCGTAAAAAACTCTGCTAAGAATAACATAGATTTATAATGTGATTTTATATTACATGTACACAGAATGTCACTGAATACAGGGGCAATAGTTGATTCATAAAACAAAAATTCATTTCGGAGGGAACTGTCATTTACTGTCATGTACTTTTGAGGTTAGAATTTTCTGGCCTCTGAAAATCAACTTAATATCGTCACAACAATTTCAATTGTTATTTTGCTTTTCAAATTGTGAAATGTCCCCGCCGAGATGTTCAGTAGATGAACACCGAGAAAGCAAGTTTTATCAAAAAAAGTTATTCACTCACCAGAAAATCACTTTTCAATGAAACGGTGTCACAATGTGACATACGATTTATAAAATATATTCCATGTAATATATAAAACATTTTCTCTGCTCTTGAATCATAAAGATATAAGTATATGTATGCCTTTTTACATGACAAACCAACTTCGACGTACTGCTACCATTAAAAATACGGTTCGGAGCAAATCGTTTTAACTCGGTGTGTATTTGAATTGTGGAGAATTTTCTAACAGAGAATGCCTTTTCTCATAAATTGTCACTTGCCACCTTCTCCCGTCCCAAATGTAATAATTATATTTCGAACGTAATAGAAATTGTAAAAAAAGGAGTGAGCAAGAGTATTTCAGAATTGTGAATAAATATTGTATATCTCGAACTCAAATTTTCCTCCAAAACTGAGGAACAATATTTTTTAATAAATAAAACATGATAATTATCATCTTATATGTTGTGGGCACAAGGAATTTCAATTCTAACATTTTACATTTAAAAATCAATTACGTTTGCCGCCTTTTCCATCCAAGATGGCGAAAAGAAGCGGTGGGTCCTCATTGGCTCAGTTTTTTTTACTTGCGCGTGGCTAGACCATGTATTTATTGGATCATGCGCCGACCGACCCTGTCATCCGACCGATTTCATGAAATTTCACGGTAATCGGTGAAATCTTCTTATATATCCACATCGGAACAATTTTTTTCGACAAATTGTTACTGGAATATTGCGCATGTGACTTATATGCGATTTTCAAGTCGCAAATGTGAGAAATAAAACAAAAATATATGAATAAGTTGTATTTTGTGAATCCTAACCTTCAAAAGTGTACGTATGGCTGAAAAGTTTGAATCGGTGCTGCAGGAATTTAATTTCGATGTAATAAATAAGTGTTGAATAAGTAAATAAAATGTACACTTGTGGGAAAGTTTTTAATGCGTCAATTTTGAAAAGAAATACATATGCAATAGTTGAATTCTGTAATTCATACTGTAATAATATACAGCAACTGAATTTGTCTATAAAGATATTATTATACTAATTAATAATTAGATGAAGGAAAGTAGAGACAAGAAAAGAAAGTAACGCTTATGATCAGTAATTTATTATTGTTAAATGAAGAATAATCTACGAGATGAATCGAAAATAATTTATAATCCTATCACATGGTGGAATGGAATTTGTGCTGCTAATAAATTACTTTTCTCTCTAACATCTAACAATAAATAGGCTTGCAACACTACATTAGAAGAAAGACCAATTCATAAAATAAATTTTGTTTCCCATCATCTTCACTTAAAAAAATAAATTATTATATAATATTTACTATTTCTAAGTAAACTTCTATCGCTAATATATAGGAGTCTTCCATCTAACGAAAAAAAGCGTTAAGCTATTCGTTACTTATAATCTTATATTCGAAAAATTGATTATTACATAATTTTTAATTCATACACTTTTACTGTTCCTTTAAAAATATAGCTACGTATGTTTACTTATATTTGGATTACTGCTCTCCAGTAAATAAAATAACACTGTAGAATGTTTTATTATTTTTGATTGTATTAGAAGTTGAAACTCGACATCAAATGGTTTTAATAATTGAACTCATTGAAATGATCAATGTTCACAATTCAAAAATTCGCGGAACTTTATAGGTTATGTTGTCACGAAACTGTACTTTTTTTTACATTGCAAACTCTAATTTCATATCTGCTATCAATTGAACTTCTTCCGTTTACTGTTGAAACATATCACACGATTCATTATACTTGAAATACATCTAGTTTTTACGTAATTAGATGATTTCACCGATTTCACGCTGACCGTCAGGTGACGGTGAAATTTCATGAAATCGGTCAGATGGACGGTCACTCCCCATCTCTGCTGCCACCTTCAGGTGGCGTCCCATGGTAGCGTCAAACTTGGCGCAAAACGCAAAACCGCAAATCACCAGACATCACAGCTAATCACTGTGTTTCCGTGGATTACTAGGAGAATATCATTGGCTGAAATTTGTAGTGATTTGACGTTTTGCGTTATGCGTCAAGATTGACGTTGCAATGAGACGCCAACCTCAGCCAATCATTAATGGCGCCCCTCCCCCCCGTCGTCGAAAACTAGGCTCTATTCTTGAAACTATGACCCTAGATCTTGCATGCGACTTTCCATGCGAGATCGAAAATGCTATTCTTGAATCCATCTCGTATGCGAGATTGAATCTCGCATGCAACATTTTTCGAACGAGACATCTCGACTGGGTAGTGACCACTCGAGAAGCAATGTCGCATACTAATTCCTAGTGTTTTTTTTCAAAATTGAAGTTATGTGACATAAACGGTTGGCTGTTGGCAACCTTTCGTTGTGGTGTTTTTCGACAAAACTGGACCAGCAAGGACAAGGACCCGCGCGCCTATTGCGCTGGGTCCTTGTAATTCATACCTACATGATCCAATAGGAGATCGTGAAAATACACACTTGTACTCATGATCTAATAAATACATGGTCTAGCCACTTGAGGGCTCCGTTTCGTCCAAATCACGCAACCGCTTAGTTCCGACATTTTGTTTTATGACCGCGCAGTTTGAGTTTGACGCGTACTCTGTGTACGGAAAAGTATTATAGGAAAATGAATATGTAGGAAGAAATAATATGAAATTATTGAAGTAATACATTTAAAAAAAAACTTGGAATAACTACTGACTACTCTAGAGTGCCAGACCGAAAAAAATTAGAATTTTTACATTCATCTACATTTTTGAAATGATACGATTAAATGAATGAATTCATTTCGTTATTTCGAACAAAAAATGTTACCAAAAGTAACCTTTTTATAAAATAAGTAACTTTTTAGTAACCATGAATCGAAACAGTAAAGAAATTAGTAAAAATCAACCCGTTCCGAGCCCTGACAATATTTGTGCGCGATAAATTGTACACTGATAAAGATAATTCATGATAAGAAATGAAGATCCAATTCATCTTCGAAATTTCAGAGACAAACGAGTCACCAGGCAATGCAATGTAAAAAGTAAATTATGTTCATTTGTATATATGTATTGAAATTAAGATTTACTATTTTTACATGAAGTTGAAAAGACTGTTTTATATTGTAAAATTTCGACTTCGTTTTACCTATAAATATGCGTGTGTGCAATACTATATGTGGTTTCGCCAACAACATTT